>CM037471.1:24306317-24331317 GCA_021014325.1 Plazaster borealis | reverse complement strand
TAGACAGCAAGTTGTTTTGGTTATGTTGATATTAATGTACAGTTTATTTATGAGTCTTTAAGACGGCACTTATGGTTGACAATCAATGTGCATACGAAATATGGAATGATGGAAGAGCCATGTGATGCAGCGTTAAATCCCCAATCATCCTAATCCACAAAGAATTAATGAGGATAATAGTCAATCTGACCGACCCCCGGAGGAGTCAATATGACCCCTGGAAGAGTCAGTATGACCCAAAGGAGTCAACGCTCTCTTTAGCTATTCTGTATGGTATGCAGATCATGAGTGCTAAACCTGTTTCATACTTCATGTGGAAACTGCAAAGTGAATTTCCTTATAGCAGACAATCAGCACATACCACTGTCTCGAGAGCTGATGCAAGAAACTTCACTTCACATTCGCCTTTGTGTTGTGCATGTTCTGCACATCCTGTCTATTATAAATGTAAGTGTATTTATTTGAATGAAACCAGTTATCTTGTGCAAGTCTCATGGCACTGTTTACTGCGACAATGATCTCCATTTACCCCTTCCAAAGTTTGTACCACATTTCCGCACAAGCTCAATAGCCAACAATTCCTGAACTACACGAGCGCAAAAAACATTTTTCTTGTTAACCTGTGAAATCTGCTTTCACAGACTTTATCGCTTTAAGAACCAATTTGTTTTTATACGTTGAACAGTACCATGGTATCAAGCCCTGATTGTCAAATAATTTGCCTTCAGCTAATCCTGTTTACCTAAATATCAAGTATCCATGAAGCTGTCAGCTAATCCTGTTTACCTGAATATCAAATATCCACATAGCTGTCAGCTAATCCTGTTTACCTGAATATCAAATATCCACATAGCTGTCAGCTACAGCTAATCCTGTTTACCTGAATATCAAATATCTACATAGCTGTCAGCTATAATGTTTACCTGAATATCAAATATCCACATAGCTGTCAGCTAATCCTGTTTACCTGAATATCAAGTATCCACATAGCTGTCAGCTAATCCTGTTTACCTGAATATCAAATAGCCACAAAACTGTCAGCTAATCCTGTTTACCTGAATATTAAATTTCTAAAAAGCTGTCAGCTAATCCTGTTTACTTGAATATCAAAGATCCACAAAGCTGTCAGCCAATTCTGTGCAAGTGATTGTTAGATGAAGAAAAAACCTGTAAGCTAATCCTGTTAACCTGATTATCAATTGGCTGTCAGCTAATCCTGTTTATCCGATTGTCAGACAAACTTAAAAACCATCAACTAATCCTGTAATCTGATTATCACGAAGCTGTCAGCTAATCATGTTTATCTTATCATCAGGAATCCAAAATGCCAGCTAATCCTGTCACCAAAGGTTCGGTTTCTTAAAACAGGATCAACTTATAATGTTATTTAAAAAAAAATTGGGGGGGGGGGGTTCAACAAAGAAAAATTGACAAGAGCAGG
Source organism: Plazaster borealis (assembly GCA_021014325.1). Lineage (NCBI taxonomy): Eukaryota > Metazoa > Echinodermata > Asteroidea > Forcipulatida > Labidiasteridae > Plazaster > Plazaster borealis. The sequence continues at coordinate 24,329,876 of CM037471.1, read as the reverse complement.
ACTTTGTCCCGAGACGTCCGGATTAATGTGCCGGTTCTCTACCTACTAGGCTTATCTAGCCTTAATGTTGGCAGTCTCCCTATTTTGTCAATACCTTTGTTTAGAGGTGCCAGCAAGTCCCGCTCTAGTAAATTTCTCTTTAGCCAATCCAAATTTAAAAACAAATTCACCTATTCAGTTTCCTTGTGGTTTATAACTTGATATAAAAAAACTAATCAGTTAAAAATCCTGGATATGTTGGGCAGTGAATTAAACAGATGATATCAATAAACAAAGGTCATGACATGACAACATAATTAGTGAGTGGGTCAATGAATTAATAAAAAATATCAAACTTTTCGAATCCTCATTTGTATAAATATACACCATCAAGTTGAATTTAATTAGATGGAATTCCTAAGGGTATTGCATGAAACTCTACACCTTGTCAACATTCCCAACATCTTTTTTGGGATGTTGATAACAAGTTTTGTTTCCTTCTTGCCAAAATCTCAATAAGTCACCATTTCAAGATGACATGGTTCTTCATAAAAAAACACAACCCCCCCCCAAAAAAAACCCCCCACCCCAACATAATAGAATAATTTGATGCATTAAGATGGCGATTTTATGACTTTCAGTCAATAAAGCAATACTTCGTAAAACTTTGATGCTCGTCTGTTTTTGAAACAGACAAAACTAAATTTCAGTTCCTAAAATTTCTTGGCAACTTTATCGTGACAGAGCAGGACTCTTTTTTTTCTTTTCAAATACCAAGATTCTTGTAAAAACAATTTTCATTAAAAATAAAATAATAATAATAATAATAATAATAATAATAATAATAATGATCTGAATATTCTTTTCTTGTAATCTTGTAAGTCAGTCTCCAAGGAGCACCCTATGCCATGTTATCAGACAAGTCTCCCAATTGGCTGGTTGTTTTCAATAACAGGCTCTCTGATTTGTGCATCTGTGCATTTATCATGCACGGGTGTGCCTCGTACTGGTTGTAGATCCATTGCACATCACAGTGCTGGTCAACCAAAGAAGACCTAAAGATGAATCGCAGATTGAAGCATGTCTACTCCAACGCAGATCCAAGACTGTCGCCATCTTCAACATCCTTGGTGCTTTTATCATTTTAAATCTGAACATATCTTAGTGGACATCGGAGAAAAAACAAAACCAAAAACCCTCCCTTTTTTAATTCTAAAAGAGCAATCTCATTTATCTGTGTGATTACTCGGCTTGGCCGAACCTCTTCAATATACATGCAAACTTCTCATTGGTTGTCGGCTCTGTCAATCATTTCATTAATGAGGGCGGGGAATCGGTTGGGTAACTCTAGCTTTAGATGGAGCACTCTCTCAGCACCTGTTGATAAGGAAGTAAACAGAAAAGTCCATTAAAAGGAAAAAGGAGTTTTGTTAGGGACAAGGTTTGGTTTAATGTGTCCACAAACAGGCTAGCAAAGAGATCTTGTGAACTGTGTCACAGATTGACCATTTCCTTGCCTTTTTGTTTTGTTTTTTGTGGCGATCGCTTTAAAAACAACAACACACATTGATAATTTAAATATGAACAAGGATTGATCTTGAGTGGTAACTATTAAATTGGATCCAAATGTAAACTTTTAATTATTTAACAGACTGTCATACTATTGCAGTCAAGATGCTCAAAATCTTGTAATAGAGTTTAAGTTAAATGACTCTAAATCAAGCTGTCAACACCAATGCATGCTGATATGACTCATCAGACTCTATGTTACAGTTATTGGCTTCATGCTGTGTGTGATGACAACAGGTAACAGTAGCAACTCAAATATGCACTGGTGAGTGTTGAAAGTCTTGGGCGTTCCCTTCAGCCCCTCCATCTAAACTTACTCTTCACGCTGATGCTTCGCAAGTCTGTGATCTTCATCAGGATTTTCGCGAATATGTGCGGCTCTAGAGGGCGCCGTTTCTTAACGTAAAGCCGTAACCCTTCAAGCAGGGGCTCCTGAAGCTTCTCAATCTGTACAGGATTCTCCAGACCAGAGCGATCTGTCAAAATGAGCAAGAATAGTTACTTCCTAAAGATAAAATAACCTCTAAAGAAACAGATGATATAGGATGATCATTTCTAATTTCTATATTATTATTGTTGTTAATGATTTATTAAAACACTAAAACATCACTGCCAAAGTTTGAATTGTGTTTAAAATACATTAAGAGTTACATAAATATAGATTAATAAATTAATGGATAATAATTTAAAAAAAACAGGCCTTTACAAGTAGGCCTAGGACTATAAAAATTATATGAAATTGTTGCAAGGGCTAACAAGCTCAGATTAAAATATAAAGAATTAATATAAATGGGGTACAATAATATTTCAAGAATTCGTACAAAAGGAAAAATAAAAAGCTGAAAATTCTATCAAAGTACGAAAGACAAAATATTACAAAAGACCAAACACACACTAATACAGCAAAAAAAAGTAGGCAATAGAAAGACCACTTTAAGTACTTTTGTTGAGTGCTTCAATGAGGGGTGGAATGCAACTATTCCTGTACTGACCAGTCCGATATCTAGGAGGGCACATTTTGATGGCATTATGCAAGTTTTTATTTTGATTTGGTGGGAGCCAGTACCTGTAGTTTTCAGACTCTAACAGGGTCTTTCCAAAATTGAGGAATAACTGCTCAAGTCTATCAGTGATATCAGTAAACTACTCCGCTGACAGTTTTCCGAATACAAACCCAAAATATGATTAGTTGGGAGAACTTTTAAAAATATGTGAGGGCCTTACACCAAGTCAATTGCTACAAACCATTATCAGATACAGTTCTCCCTACAAGACAAGGTTTGAGAGGCCACAAAGATTTTGTCATAAATAGAAGTGAATGTAGAAAATGCAAATTTCATGACAAATATCGAGTTCCTAGAGGCAATTTCCCTTTCTCATTTAACATTGAGGTCTTTCTGTGACATAGAATGACTTAAAAATACTTTGGGCAGATGTTCATTCTCACCTCCACTGATGAGACAGATCGCCGATAGCAACGACACCTCTGTCTCGTCAATCTTAAGCTTGGTGATGGCAGTTGCAAACTGGAGAATGGTCTCCAGGAGGCCGCCAAAGCCCCCACTTTTCAACTGATCCTGGGAGAGCTGGAGGCCGCTGGTGAATGTGACGCTGCCGTCATCGATGTTGAAACGAGAGCTTATCCTGAGAATCTGATGAGCAGGGAGGAACGTCAAGCATGGATTAGTATTTTATGTTAAACTGGGCTCAACATGATATCCAGATCTTCTTTGGTCTCCACTTCACATAATGATCTAAGAACCGACTAAATATACTGAGCAAGATTGAGGTCAGTTGAAAGCTTTGTTTCTTGGTTGTGGTTTAATACACGTTTGATATACAATGAGGCCTGGCTGCTCAAACTTTGTGGAGATTTATGACAAAAAGGCAGTTTTTCTGGAGGTTACTTTCTCCTTAAAGGCAGTTTATACTTTTGGTAAATGTCAAAGACCAGTATCCTCACTTGGTGTATCCCAACATATACATGAAACAACAAACCTGTGAAAGTTTAAGCTCGATCGATCATTGCAATCACAAGAAAAAAGTGGGGGAAAACCTTAAGTGTTTTCACTGTTTTCAAACATCAAGTTTTTGACTCAGGAGATTAAAACTAATTGTTTTAATCATTTCTCAAAAACTATTGCATTTAAAACAAAACTATTTCAAAGGGAGTTTCCCATCATAACTATCTTTATACCACGTAAGTTATGTGTGAATCTGTGAACATTTATATTGTTACTCTTATCAATGTTACAAACACCCTTTAACCTATTTTCATGTGTGCTATCTGTTTTGGGGAGGGTGGTGAAGAGGATAAAACCAGTGACACTGTCAGTTAGTAGTATCTCTCATGAAATAGATCCATAATACAGACTAAGCCCTAGGTAAAGATCTCTCACCATGATTTCTAGACAGGCTGCCTTGAGCAGAGTGATCTGGTCCTGGGTGGTCAGGCTCAAGAATCCTGGTAGTTTCTTAGCAAAATCCACTACCATGATGATTGCCTTGGAGGACATGTCTGTGACATAGTTGAACAAGGTTAGGTTGGTGTCAGACACGTCAAGGCGGACTGGCGACTCCTCAGGCTGTAAGACCAAAGGAAAAAACATATAAGGATAGGTTAAAAATATTAACGAGCAATGACTAATCAACAAAGTTTACTGGCTTTGATAATACATATGGGCATTTCCACAGTTACTCACATTACACAGACCAAAAATAAATCTAAATGGTTTTTTTTTTCTGACTTGTTAGGTTCCAGTTTCGTTGATATTTTACTTGATAATAGTAAATTTCAGAAAAAAGAAACTAAAGATAATTCTGATGGCTTTCACTGTGTGGTTAACTGTAGAATCGTCCATAGGGCCACCTTGAATTAACATAACCGGCTACAGCTATGACTCTTATTGTGAACCCTAAGGCTATGGCTACGACTCCTAATGTGAATCCTAAGACTGAAACTCTGCAATTTGGGTGTTAGTTATTAAAGCATATTAGACACAAAGATTCTTCATACAATAAAGTCAGCATCAGTTGGATTCTCTTTGTTCTCCCGTTGTTTGGACATAGTTTTTTTTAGCGACGTCCCCATTGGGTTTGTACACGAAAGCGAAGCAAGGACATCCTCACTCTGTCAAACACCCGGATCCCTTTTGTTAAAGTCCTCAGTTTCAACCGGTAGACACGCTCACACACACACTCATGTTTGTACACTCTATAAATCAAGAAATTCTCTTTGTCTATGAAAATGATAATCTTGAAACCTAAAAAATTGTCACTATTTCTACATGTCATTCTACATGGACCCCCCCCCAGCCTCAAACTAGACACTGGAGCCCCCCTCCCCCCCAGCCTCAAACTAGACACTGGAGCCCCCCCACCCCCCCCCCCCCCCACAGGAGATTTATTCCAAGGAGCAGCATGAACCACTGAAAGGCTATGATTGGCAATGGTCGGACTCTGAGATTAGCAAGATGATGACAACATGACGAGCCTTAATAGGACAGTCCTGACAGACACGTTCTTGGTGTTTTATGTTTCCCTTTCATTATTTTACAGTGAATTTCCTGGAATTGATTTATATTTCGGGGGGGGGGGGGAGGGGGTGGTTGTTAGCTAAAAAGGTAAGCGATCTAAATGACGTGTTCTGTCTCTTAAAATAATTCATGAAAAAATGTTGTAGGAGTCCGTTATTACTCAAACCCAGCACTATGAAAATCACAGTTCTGACAACTGTTAGTGAAATGGCTAAAAAGATCAGTTTATACAAAACTGAAGTTTACAAACAAAAATTCACATTTGAATGCCAAGTATGAAAATGTGTTCATAAAACCACAGAAAACATCCTTCCTAGGCCCCTCCTCCCCTAAAAAACCACCAAAGCAACAAAAAGCCACCCATACCTACAATTCTATGTTGTTTGTTCACCCCTATTCAACTACACAGCTTCAATCAGGGGAGTCAGAACATTACTACACCAACTCAAAGAAATAATGGTGTGGTTTTTTTTTTAGATTGATACCATCAGTGTCAGCTTAACTAACTTCCCCAAATAAATTTCCTGGCAGTCATTTCTGACTATTTAATGCTCCATAAATATCGCCGTAGTTATTTCTTATCTTTAAGCACAGGACGGTTCCACATTGCAACTTGTGAATTTGGAAATAGCATTTGGATATGATTTATATGTTTACTGCTCAAATCGTGACAAGTTTCTTTGGGAATTGTGGAGAAGAGAAAAATGGGCCCAATTTCTAAAGAATACAATATATTATTTGTTTGGAAGGTGGCAGGGGTGGGAGGGGAACAAGTAGATTGCTTGAGGGAAGAATCTCTTTGCACAACAATTTGTGTTTTAGAATCATTTATCAAGACTAAAATCACACAAAGGTTGCGGTCATAAAGAAGCTTACTGGATTTAACTTGCAACATTTAATTCTTTATCGCAAACCACTCTCCCGTTTTGTGTACAGACCAAAATTTCCCCAACAAAAAGGTTTTTCCAGGTTAGTTTGATGAACTTTGTTTTTTTCTAGGATAAAAAACCTGACCACTTCCTCCTGTCCTTTTGAACCTTCCCTGGCGCTTAGCCTCTCGGTGACCGGCTATGAAACCTCAAACCAGTAACCACATCACTAATGGCCCAGAACCCACACACCAACCCTTTTGTTTATTTGTAGTCTTTGGTTTATGTCTTGAGTTTCTGGTTTTAGTTTCCTTGTCTTTTCTGTCCTATTGACGAAGAAAAACTAGTACGCTGGTATTAACCTGATTCTTAAGTATCATGTTCCATTAATGTTAAGTTTGTAACCAAAGCAAAAACTACCAATCATTCTGACAAAGTTTGTAACGAAAGCAAAAACTACTAGTCATTCAAAGTTTGTAACGAAAGCAAAAACTTGTTTTCTCTGAGAAAATTGTTGTCAAATTGGACTCTTGTTGTTAAAAAAGTGCTGTAATAGAATCATGTTAACTAAGGTATTTTTGTTGAACCTTAGCATCTCCTGTTTGTTACTAAATGGATGAAAAAGCGAAAACAATTGGACATGTAGCCCAGGTTCAATGAAACCACTCTTAAAGTTCATCTGTGAAACTAGATCATGAGAACCAATGAACTCTTAAAAAAAACAATATTGCACACACTGTTTGAAAGGAAAACATGTCATTAGTTTGGGGAAGTGAAAACTTATTTCAAAATGTAGACATAAAAAAAATACACCACAAAAATAGATTAATTCCGGGTTCACACAGAAAAACAAATAAAAAAATATCTCTCTATATATATATGACTCTTTCCAGGACAAAATAGAGATTTTCCACGACCAATTCTGATGCTTTTTAAACAAAAGAAAATTCAAAGTATTAGGTTTACAACACACTGGCTAACTATTACTGAAAATAAAGGTCTATGTAGTGTTTCCATTATCAACACAATGGACTCCGCCTCAGTTTAACACAAGACTACTGAGCACCACAAAATACATCACAATGATGACTTGAACCATATGAAGATACAATTCTCCAAAAGGTCTCTTTACTTTGACCAGAATCTGACTTATAACATCAAAAATCCACATCCTCTCCCTACACATTACCAACCACCCTGCAGAGTTGAACAGATTACAACAAGATCCAACAATTGTGTAGTTCTGTTGACTCTTGTTACCTTGAGCATGGCCAGGGATTAACTAAAAAACCAATATCCGCTACACTTGATGTTTAATCCTGTCACAGTGAATCCACATCATGACCATTTTCGCTATCTCTACCATCACCCCCCCCCACCCCCTAGCTGAACAACCAAGCCTCAGCTGTAACAGTAAAATCTCTCACAATCTAGACTGGAGCACAATTTCGGCATCTAAATTTGATGAGCAGATAAAAACTTGCTTAGCAAAAAGTAAAAAAAAAGAAAAGACAGGTTACCAACCAAAATGTCATGTTATGCACATGGTGACTGATACTTCGTTTATGATTGCTTTGCAAATAAATTTGCTGAGCCAGTCTTCCTACATGTATTTAACAGCTTTATGTAATTGGGTCCAAAGTTGCAGAATGTGACACATAGTGAATGGATGAATCTCATGGGATCATAAGACCTTACACATTCACCTGGCAACTGAAAGTCACAAACTGGGTGTAAAATTTGCAATCCATCACTGGGAATGTTCCCGTGGCCGTGTGTTATCTCAAGCTCTTTATTATTTTCATGTGGTTCATGGACGATCCATCAACACATTTCAGTTTGGACTCCACATTTTTACACCTCATTTTTTTTTTTTTTTTTTTTTGTGGTAAAACAATGATCTTTGGAAAGAGTACACTAATTATAATCCTCCGGTTACCCCAAAACATCATTTGACCAATGTTTTCAAATTTCATCAAACTAGGTGGTCATGTTCTTGTCAACATAACAGCGTAATGTTGGAAGCATGATGCAAACATTGGTAATTGTCAAAGCCCAGTTTCGGCACTTTGTGTGACCCAACAGATACATGAAAAAACAAACCTGTCAAACTGTAACCTCACAAGAAAATAGTAAAAGACCCCGTTGTGTTTTCACTGTTTTCAAACAATCAGGTTTTGGTCTCGCGAAATCAAAATTAATTCTGTTACTCTTTTCTCTTTGTTATTTGTTTTCTTCTGTTTTTTTTCTCTTTCCGTTTCAATAGCTGAAGGTCCACCATGTACTTTGTTATTTTGTAATCTAATCAAGCTCGGTATGTCTTGAGACTATCCCATGGAAACGTCTTCATAAAAGGATGTCAAGCGAAAACAAATAAAAAAATAGCACAACTTCTAAATAAATGGATTAAGTTTTATGTGTAAATATATATGTTGCATGATAACTTTAAATATCAAAAAGTTTTAGCAAATAAGTTGTTGATTTATGGGGAAAAACCCCCCAAACCCAAACCAACAGTGTTTGACACCTTCCCTCTGATAACAACAAATTATAATTGAACCAACTTCCTGCGATGTATAATTTCTGACAATAACACCCCCCCCACTCTGTCAGGGAACTCAATAACATTTATGATGGATTCTCTGTGGACAAACATTAACTACATTATAGCAACCACAACATGAGTTATTGGATCATTCCATGACTTGCTGACCTCATGCAAAGCTCAAAGTTTATAATTAACTCGCCATGGAGGAGGAGCCATCATTTTGGTTTTTTTGTCTGCCCAGGGGAGGGCTGTCACTTGATGCTAAAGATATAATGTCCGAGGTTTTTGAGGGAATGAAGAAAATTTGCTAGTCTAGTTTCTGTACTGGGGCAGGGTTAGATTTGTTTCCATTGTACGCAGTCTGAAATCCTTCCCCTATAAAAATAAAACAGGGGTAAAGACTAAAAAAAAGAATAATAATAACATTGATGAAGAATATATTTCATAAACAGACAAAACTAAAAATAAATCAATAGGTATTTGAAAATTTCTGCAGTTCTGCAATTTTGATTTTTAACTAGTAAAACAAATTAAAAAAATTATGGAATGTTTCCTAGATTAGGTAAACAATTATTTTATAACATTGCTGATATAGGCATATTTTAGCTTGTGAGGGTAGTTTCTTAAGAATAATTTCCGGTAAAATAGAAAGCAAAAAAAACCAAGGACCAAAATTTAGTCCCTCTTTAAAACTAAATGAATTTGGTGAATAAAGACATGAATGGACAAGAAAAACTTGGATTTTAGTTTAGGAGCATCAGACAATGGGTGAAGCTACGGGGGCGGAAATATGTGGGTGTAAAAAAACATGGGTTGTGGCAAGCGGTGTACATTTAACATTTCCACTTTCCCTGTTTGAAAAGTGACTGGGTCAATTTGAGTGAAATGCGAACTGTCTTAGTTTTCTAAGATGGAAGACGATGACAGCATATTCTAGATACAATAGTCATGAAGACATATGGAGGATGTGGTGATCTGATTCCCTGACTACAAGATGAATCATGATCTTATAATGTATATAAACAATCAATAGTTCTAAAGCAGTGGCCAGGACCAGACCTGTTGCAAACATTGATCTCTAAAGTGTATTGGGCTTTTTAGTGGTGCTAATTTTAATTTTAATTACAATTAAGTGGGTACAATGGTTTGGGGTTCAATTCTGGCCGTTGGGGAACAAATTGAGGAGGGAATTGGGGGACCCCCCCCCCAACGCCACTGCTGTTTAAAAGGAACCAGACTTTTTATCTAGATAGAGTTGTTGGTTATTTCTCACTGTCCAAGGTATACTTTCAACCCAATTGGAATCCTTCTGTCCCAACAAAGATACAGATGATACCCATTTGGGGGATCCCGTGAGTACCAATCAAATCATCTGATTTTACTAGAGTACAATGTGTCATAAAGTATTTCACTATTATCTGAAATTATAATAAGTTAATAAATCCGCAATGTGGGTGGATGAGTAAAAAGGGACATACAGAGAACAAATTTAGCGAGTTTGGGTGAAAGAGTCAACAGGATTGTTTTCACTGAAGACCAAAGTGTTCTTCAGTTCGACCATAAATTGTTTCTCTCTTAGAATGAGCACCTGCATGATTTACGAGTACAATGTAGCCCAACTATAAGACATCATCTCTCAAGTGAAGCTGAGATGGATGAACTGAAACTTCATATAGGGTTTATACTGCCATTCACCATGCGCATCATGTATAAGGACACGAGTTGTAATCCCAATGGAACGACAACTTATTCTACTATTCAGGGCTTCTTAAAGAAGAACGGATGTTGAAACTGTGAGATAAGCTAGATGAAGTGGCGGATGACTTAGAAAGTTTCAGTAAAACCTACGCATAAAATAAATAAATAAAACAAATGATGCAAACAACAAATAAATAAAGAATGGAATAAATCAATTTGATATGATGAGGCAAAGGGTACTCCCAAATAAGGCAGGTTTCTTGGTCAGCTAATCCCAATGTTCCATTTAGCCATTTCTGAATGAAAACAATGCAGCAGCAAAAACAAATAAATACATAAAGAAATGAATAACATGAATGATTTCTTCTTTTTGGAAAAGAAAAAATCCAACTACAAAGCTACAAGGATGACTTTTTGTTTGGAGGGTGTTGAAGAATTTGGGTTTGCAATTAGAATGATTTTTGAATTGTTTGTTTTCCCCACCACTGTTAGCTTGAGTAGGCTGCTGTTTTCCCTGTTATTAGTGCCTTCCGCTGCTTCACCCTTGTTACTATCCGTGGAAATGCGTAGCTTATCGCGATCATCTTCAACCGCCTGGAGATGTAGAGAGAAAGAGAGAGAGAGAAGAGAGAAAGCAACGGAGAGAAGAAAAACAAAAGAACTAAAAATGGTGCATTTTGGTGTTTTCCAGTAGTCGTTGTTGTTGTTGTTGTTGTTGTTGTTGTTGTTGTTGTTGTTGTTGTTGTTGTTGTTGTTGTTGTTGTTGTTTTTGTGTTGACCTGTTAATAGTTCACACTGTTGGGAATTAGCAAAGTACTTTTGGGCAGAAACTCTTCATGGGACAAAAGATTGTAATGGAACCCAACATGATGGGAAATGATTCCACCTCAAATTAAGCAAGATGTAACGCTAATCATAAAATAATTAGAATGGATTAGCCCACCATCAACCCATAATTAATATTGATGTTGGACTTATTACAAAAATACAAACCTGTACATATATATTTAAGGTTTTTTTTGTTGAAACAGTAAAGAGTAAGATTAGCTTGAAAATTTCACAAATTGATCACTTAATTATTTTCAATTTTTCCCCCACATTTTTCAGAAATCCTTTCATGCAACCTTAGAAGCAAAACTTTACATATACCCCCAAGATGCAAGTACAGGCTGGTGGCTTCACCTTCAACCTTTAACTACCTCACTTCAAGAAGAAATGTATGTTCAAATTCAATGGAAATATATTTGAAGTTTCCATAAAACTTGTCCAGCAAGGACCGAGTGGAATTGAGAACAAGTAGGGGACTCTCAGATGCTGCCTTACAGGTTGGTTCATATTGCTTCTGTTATTCTGGACGCCCCTAGGCAGTTCTAAATTCTCCCATTGTTAAAAAAAAACACCAAAACCCCACAAAAACCCCAAAGAAACGAAAAGAGGTAACTGTGCCGAGTGGTAACATTCCTACCTAATTGTTCAACAACTGTGCGGACACCACTGTAAAGTTGGGTCTGCTCCCAAGGCAGTTCAAAAGACTACCATTGTAAAAAAACACCAAAAAACAACCAAACAACAAACAAACAAAATGAAGTAACATTCCTACCTAACTGTACCACAAATGCACCAACATCATTGTAAAGTGTTGTTCTTCAAAACGGTGACAAGTGACAATAGGCAAGAACCACCGTCACCCCTCCCCCATGACCATCCTATAACATATCTGTGAAACCACACTCAATCAGTTATCATCATCACTTTCCATCTTCCTACAGAGTTGTCAATATTTGACAAAAACAAACTCAGTGACTGACAGTGACTGGAACTGCCCTCTAATGTGAGAATTTAATAAAAATCAATTAAGCTGAGAGCTATTTCCTGCTGAAAGTGATTCCTTCCTGACTGGTTAATGTGGCTGATTATAGAACAAATGTCTCTCTCTGCTTATCTTCAAACGTCAATGCACAAATGGTGCATTCCTGTTAACGTCTGATAGCTTTTATGATTCTGCTTACTGCAGAATTCTACGCTTAAGGTCACCATTCTCTGCTTACAGGGCTAGTGCGGAAATTCTGCACTAGCTGTGTAAGCCAATAATGCTCAGTAACGTGCTGTGCACACAAACAACAAATTCCTTGCTACCTTGTGAAATACGCTTAAGTTTTGAAATGAATTGTATGCTTCTGTAAGCGCCGAGTATTCCACTTAGAGTAAACAGAGCCTTGAATTTAGCCCTTCTCTTTCCTTGTAGGGCACTGGCAGACATCACTGGCTGACATTTCTGCCAAGGGTTTTTAATTTTTGTTTCGGAGGAGGGGGAGGTAGGATATAAAAACAAAGCTAGCCTCACCTGCACAATAACATTTAATATCAACTTAAATTGGCCAAGTATTAACGAAAGCAAACACTGTGGGGGTGTAATTGGAACAAAGTTCAGAACAGGTCACTGTTAATATGTGAACATAAAAATATCTAGTTAAACAAACAAGGATTTACAGAATGTCTTTGGTCTTCAATCTTAAATTGATCCGATGAATATGTCTGTTCAGACAGAGGACTGTTATGTTTGCAAGAGAAACAAAATATTCATTTCCTGAAAATTATTTTGTATTTAAATGTTTTGAATTGATCATTTGTAACCATGTTATCATGTGCCGGTCATCTTTGAAATGTTCCCAAGTATGGAGTGATCAGTAGTTTTTTCAGACGAACATTTTGAAAGGGGGGGGGGTGTTCAGAACGAGGAGCATCTGTGGTGAAAGAAGCGCTGATCATCAGTATGGACTTAATTTGGTTTACTACTCAGCTTTCAGTAACTCACACGCTAGCCGCAGACAGACCAACATTTGTCCTGGTGTTAGACAAATACACAAGTCTGTCATACATTACCCCAACTCTCTTATCAGTTACATGTTTTTTTTTCTCCATTCACTCTTTTAGTGGGTGTTGGTTGGTTAACTGCAGGCACCCCTGCACCCCTGTTGAAAGGTAAAAGGAGCCTCAAATGCTGCGTGTCCTACTCCTGCCTTATCTGTACTTTAACTTGAATGGTAGTTTTGATACTGGTAAATATTTGCATCAGAGGGTAGTGCATTGAGTGATGAGGTTATGTCATACAGAGGGAGCCAGGTTCAGATACATTATCTTGACAAGACCCGTGGGTTAAAGGACGAGTCCAACGCCCAACGTCCGCATATACTCAACGATTTTCTTACAATGTTATACCATCGGTGTGTTTAAGATAAGATTCAAAGCTTTGGGTTGTGCATACTGGACAGGAGGGAAATACCATTATAGAAAATTTTATGAATCTACTCTTCAAAGTGGCTTCCCTGAGAAAACCAGAATATGGCGACGTACAGTTTGAGGTTTGAAGTAAAAGACTGCAGTCAGGGATGGCATCACAATTCATGACAACGATCCAAGTTCATAAAAGCTTTAGTTTCAACTTGTTTAAATTGTTCAATCAATTTTGGGTGAGGAGTAAATTGAATCTGAATAATAAAGGCTGAATGAAAGGTTACGTTGAATCTTTCACAGGATGGTCTTTGAGAAACATTTGTGTGATAGGTTGAAAACTGGACCAAGTCATTTGAAAACGTACATGTGTTATGTTTACAGATGTACAACGTACAACCTAAGGTGGACACTTCCTTTAAAGCTTGGTTAAGAATTCACAGAATCCTGAGGGCAACGTGGCAGGAACCAGGCTGAGCACATGTGCAGACTGGGTGATAAATGGATTGAATGACCCAGCAGATCAACCAACACAAGGAATACACACACAACATGTAGACAAGATAACAGGAGATTGAGCTCCCCTCCCACCACCACCACCAACCCACTTTTGTCTGACTAATATGATGACTTCTATCTCTTGAAGGTCTTCCTTCTTGAGTATTAAGGAATGGCATCATCATCTTAACCAAGTATATAGTGTGGATGATCATTCTTCAGATTTACTAAGAAGTGTGTTCTGTCTTCAGATTGATGTCTGTTCTCAACAAGCTTTATACGATATTTTAAAGGTTTGTCAACTTCTGGTTTTTATGTTAAATAGTAAGAAAACATTGTCCATATAAAACAAAACTTGATTCTGAACTCATTTTCATCACAACAAGCCTTAAGGACAACAAACAGACCAAGCACATGGTTTCATCCATACACCGATGTGTGTAAAGCACTGTACACTCAGTACTTTCCACAGTCCTGTGGAAACAAATCTACTAAAGACCAAGTGCAGTTCACATCACCAAGAGTCATCCATCTATAACACTCAACTACTTCACTTCATCTTTGTATCCTTCTTGATTAATATAAAATGGGAGAAATGCACAAGACTTGATTGCACACACAACAATCCCATGTGTTTCATTTTCAACAAACCACTGTGATAAGAAACATCTTATCCGGTACAAATAAGCACACAACATAATTCATAGCAGAATTTTCACCTTGTTCTTTTCGGTAAAAATTCCACCATAAACCTAGCCCTCATTTCCCGAACATTTACCCCTTTTCCCCGATCACTTACTCCTTTTCCCTAAACCCTTAACCGGACCCCTTTCCCCAAACCTTTATTCCTTTCCCCAAACCTTACCCCCTTTCCCCAAATTTTCACCCCTTTTCCCAAAATTTAAACCCCCTTTTCCCAAACCTAATCCCCCTATTTCACAAACCTTTACCCTCTTTCCCTAAACCTTTACCCCCTTTCCCCAAACCTTATCCCCCCTTTCCCTAAACCTTTACCCCCATTCCCTAAACCTTACCCCTCTTTTCCAAACCTTAACCCTCTTTCCCTAAACCTTTACCCTCTTTCCCTAAACCTTTACCCCCATTCCCTAAACCTTACCCCTCTTTTCCAAACCTTACCCCTCTTTTCCAAACCTTTACCCTCTTTCCCTAAACCTTTACCCTCTTTCCCTAAACCTTACCCCTCTTTTCCAAACCTTATCCCCCTATTTCCCAAACCTTTACCCCCTTTCCCTAAACCTTTACCCTTCTTTCCCAAACCTTGTCCCCTCTTTCCCTAAACCTCTACCCCTCCTCCTTTCCCTGTTTTGCCCCCACACACATTAACAGCACTACACGTACCACACTGAAGGCAGGACCAATGGGGTCTGCAGGGAAGGTATCTACATGAGCTTGTAACACTTTCTGTACAATGTCTTCAATCTCCGGCGGAATCGTCTGACTCTCGCTTACTTCAGGTTTAACTTTCTTCTTTTTGTTCCGGTCATTTCGAACACCTGTGAAGAAGGCGAGGGAGAAGGATTGATCAATGTCAGGTGTTGTTAGTGGAATACAATCAGGTCAATTTCACTTTCACTTGCTACACTTTGTCAAATCTTAGTCAAACTCATTGCAGAATGTACACGTTTGTTTTTGCCCAAATCATGATAAATTGCAGGTGGTCATCTTTCTACTTAGCAACGTAATTTTATTTTTGGTGATCATTTTTGTGAGCTTTGCCAATCTACAAAATTGACCCATTAAACCTGTAAAACAGACTTTATGAGAGGGGCCGCATTTGATGGAAAGTAATAATCTAACAGGAGAGAACCTGATCGCTCCTTAGTCATGAATGATGAATGTACCAAGTGTTTTCATTTCAGAGGATTTCAACGAAGTGGCGTGCTACTTCTCTCTCCCAACAGTGGCTGCATTTACTACAACTCAAAGAAATTAATAAATAGAGGCAAAGAGAGATCCACAGAAAAGTAGTAAGGAATCCATCAAAAATAAAACTCCTGGTACATGGAGCAGAGCATCGGGGATTGGTTGGATATCAGAGTGACACGTAGGGGTAAGCCCTGTCAGTTTTCATTTGACAACCCTTATATTTTAGACCATCTGGATTAATGACTTTGCGGCTGCTGCCGAACTGGTGACTAACAGCACATGGTGCCAGGTGCGAACACATGTATTTCACTTCCCCTTTGGAGTACTACGGTAAGGTCTAAGGTTATGAGCATTGAGAACAGGCCAGCCGAAGGGGGTTGGGACTGGAAAATGGCAGCTCAGTGTTGACCTAGTTTTCCCCTTTTTTTTGTATAACAGGTGGAAGGAAAACCTTAGGGGGGAGTGGTGGTAGATATCAACATCTTTAAGTTCCTGCATGAAATGGACTGCGAAACTGAATCTAAAGTGAAAGTGTCTATTTTCTCTCCCTCCCTCTCTCTCACCAGGACTCATGGGGTTTGAAGAGAGAAAGCTTTTACCGCCACTTCACTTCAAAATTGAAAAAAATGGAAAAGAGAAGCAGGCTTTTCGGCCTTGACCTCAATTTATGACTGGCAGGGAAAAGGGCGAACACACTGTTTCTCTTTTTAGAAGCAAGGGAAGGTTGCGTTTATAGCAGGTTTTCTCCAGAGACCTGATGATGCGCAGTCTGTAGTCATGTATTTCAATAAAGGAAATCCTGAAAGATGTGCTGAAAGGTGTCCAGACAAAATGGTCTGAAATTGTCCGCGTTCCCACTTACACCTGGTTTTTTCCTCTGTGTGTGTAGAGCTTGATTTAGAGCCGACGCAAATGATTCATACAGCAGAACTGTTGGAACCTTACCTTAGGAACGTCTTGTAAGAGAGAGTATTCTGTACATGTGGGAGTTATTCCCTGATGTCATTAGCCAATCAGGGTGTGTATAAAGTACAAATGGTGTCTCGTTTCATGACCAGAACATTACCATCAATTATCTACCCACTGTTTTCATAATGAGTGAAATTGTTTTGTGGTTCAAGTTACTGAGAAAAATACAGAAATACAAGGCCTCATAAAAAAAACGTTCCCTTCGGGTGTTCATTTCCTCTTTCGATTGTCTAAGCTCAGGTAGCCTCGTTATTCATCTCTACATTTTGAGACAACCAATGTTCTCTTAACTTGAGCTAACATTGCGAGGACTTTCAGTAGGTGAACTTGGTTGATTTCATGTATTTCAAAGTATTTCAACAGTGATGCTAAATATCTGAACACACCATCGTCTGCCAACAGCTAGTGAACTAATTTTTAATTAAGAGTAAATATGAGAATCTAAATTGGCATTTACATGATGTGGTTGATTTTCACTTCTTCATGCGTGTGTTTGGGACCGATGCACTATTGACATTTGACTGCCGTTTTTATCCTCTTTCTCTCTCTCTTTCTAAAACTGCAACTTCCCAGATTTTATCTCTTCACAAACTACCCAATTATGGACCGATATCGTAAATCAAACTTCTGCCATTAAGTTATCCGGTACAGTGACACAGTGCAGTAGTGCCACTAATGAAACTTCGTGCCAAGAACCATTTAAAAACATGATCCAAACTTCAACGGGTGTGAGCACCTCCAGTGAGTCATTTCAACATGCATTTTGGGTGAGAAAATTGCAAAATTGCTGGGAAATTTGACTCAAGATGATCGTGATTTGGTTCTCTCGGTGACTAAAGGGTGGGAGACTTTCCACTTTGTTGACCTTTTAAAAAGGAGTAAGTGGCTTGTGCAATATTAAGAGATGTCATATTTTTTAAACACAGTTAAAACCTTACGGTAAACTTAACAGGAACCTCTGAAAAAAAGGTCCCAAGTATTTTTTTTTCTTTCACTTTTGAACTTTTTTTATTTAGAACTCTAGTTTGAGACCAATTTGCACTTCAAGAAAATGTGATTTTTTTTTTTACCATATATACAAATTTGGTTTCAGATCTCCCATATCAATGTCCCAGTAGGAACAAAGCCAATTCTGCAGACCCCACTTCAGCCCAGTGGGAATATCAAAACATCATATTTACTTGCTGATCAAAAGAGTTTTGTTATATTTTCTATTATTTAACTGTAAAGCCTTGCCATTGAAACCGACCACAATTCAGCAGTACCATGCAGACAATCACACTGGTTCACCCCTAATAGATCAACGGTGACATATACCCAACACAAAAAAACCAAACCTTTGAACTCCAACTGACTGGGTCATAATGTTCTCATTGTTTAGCAAAAGAAACAACTATTGTGTTAATTTGACAGTAGGTAAAAATGCCATGGCTACCCAGCAGAGCAAGACAAGCAAACTTCATGCCTCAGTTAGTACAAGTGTTACTAGACCTTCTATTCACATAGCACAGCCATTTTACCCTAGTAATGGAATGGCATCATGTTACAGCATGAACATTTTTCTTCTTACATTCAAACCTGTGTTACCAAAATGAGGCTAGAGGGTCGAACGGTCTGGTGCCTCAGAAGGTAGAATGGTCAGGTAGCTCTATAGACAAAACTATTAGAGACGTACCTTCTGTACCATTGTTTCCCGCCATTACTGAGATGTGAATTCGCATAACATTCATTAGTTTTATGCACCCAGGCATCTCCGATGTTGACGCAACTACACAACATGTCAGCACGATATGAGTTATAGCCTATGTCTAGGGTGTACGTGAGCGTAAAAGCAGCCCAGTAATGGCAGATAACACTGCTACAGGCAAAATCAAATCAAACTAAATGGATTTCTCTTCTATACATGTTTGACAAAATAATAAAACATGACATGTAGTGTTGTTAAAGTGTGTACTGAGTATGGAACCTTCATGGCACAGGTTTTTGTTTTTATCCCCAGTAGCTTTCTGGGATTGGGCATAAACTTTATATCTGTGTCGAGATTTAAAGAAAATTAACTCATTGTTAAATACTCACAATCTTTTGACATCCCGACCTCAAAACACTTCTGGAGACGACAGTACTGACAGCGATTTCGGGTGACTTTGTTTATAACACATTTCTTGTCTCGGTGGCATGTATACTGCATGCTTTTCTGTACACTTCGTCTGAAGAAGCCCTGTTTCAATGACAATAAGATATGTGTAAAGACATTTTAAGAACACTTTAGCTGCACAAGAAGGGTTGACATAAGGAGTTCTTTCCACACAAAGGTATCCAGCATGGAATGCGATGCCGGGCCCACCAGAGTGGTAGCGGGAGTTGCCTGGTGACTGCTGAGGGTCTCCCGTGGAGCTCCGGCCCACAATAAGGGAAAGACAAGAAGGGGCAGGAGTCAGAGCCCAAGGGATGCAGGCAGAGCCTTGGAGGGGCCATGCTTTAGTTTTCAACTCCTGAGTAAAACGTGTATCCAGGAAAAGGGAGAAGAAAAGGTTGGAGAACTGTTGATAGAATTCACAGAGTTGCAACGCTAGATGGTAGCAGACATTGTATACATAGTTCTGAGCATACGCGCATTTTTCGACAACACTAGATTTGCTTGGTAAGTCTGCTGTCAAATAGCGCCCACAAAAGTCACGCACTGCTATAAAAGTGGTAATGCAACAATCAAACCCATATGGAAATTTCAGTTGTTACAGCCCTACAATTTATCGCAACTCTTTGAGGAATCGACTGCCGAAGCTGTCACTTTGGCGGTAGGTACGTACCTTGCATCCCTCACAAGCACTGACACCATAATGGTACCCTGAGGATTTGTCTTCACATACGAAGCAAGGTTTGTAGACCCTCGGTGGGGGTGAAGGAGACTCACTGGATGAACACGTAGGAAGACCGGACATGGTTGAATGGTGTAATGCCACTGGTACTGGCATCTCTGCCGGCATTGTATACTGCATATAACCTGGATCTGAACATCAAGAAAACAAAGGAACAAACTCAGTCATTTCAGCGCAAATTCAGAACTTCCTTATTTGCTCATTTTTGAGTGGAAAGGGGGGCAGAGGAGTTGATTCGCCCGAAACATTACACAGCTATAAAAATATAAGTATCAACTTCAAATACCGTGTGACAAATCTTCATTTTTGTTTTTGAAGGTTGGGGGGCCTTTTTCTGTGTATTTTTTCTTCTTCTTGCTCTGCCCGAATGTTCCCCACTGTTTTGTCTAAATTTGAGAGGGCAGTTGCCCCCCCTCCCCAGGTCGTACACCTATGCCCCTATGAGTACTAAATGTTAATATGAATGATAACACAAATTGTAATCTTTTTAAATATTTCTTCTCTCACAAGTGAAGAGAATCTTTTAGAAAAAGGGGCAATGAGTTGAAGATAAAAGAAATAAACAAACCAATTCATCAAAAGAAATTATGAATTGTCACGTCCACTGCTATCGCCAAATGCACTCAAAACAGTAAGGTTTCCTTGAGGGAGGGGGGGGGAATGAATAATTTCTACAAGAGCAAACAAACATCTCACTCTGATTAACAACAGAGAGTTTTGTATTTATTTGAGAGAAAGATGAGCCTCAATGCCAAGTCACACAAATTACGATAACAATACTGACGGTCAATGTCTTATACAAATCCATCAAGTTACATGGCAGTGTGTGACTGAAAGTGAACCACACATTCAATAAGAAAAGTGAAACTCACTGCTAAAGATTAACATCATAACAAATACTTGTCAATTACAAAACTTCTAAATTTGCTTTAAATACAACACATTTTCATAATAAAAAATAAATAAATGAATGGAAACAAAGAAGAAGACCCAAACAAACAAAACAAAAAGAGGGTCAGAAAATTAGGGGGGAGGCATTAAAAAAAAAAATATATTTTTGGTGAAGCTGGAAGTCATTTGCGATGCCACTGATTTCAAAGATTGGGATTCTTGCAAATGAAGGACAGGAAGATGTTTTCCAGGTCTGGAACTGATCTTATCATCAATCTTTGTAATGTAAAAGCTCAATTGGTATAAAGTACAGAATCAGCTTCTATTGAGAAAACTAGAAAATGTTTACAAAAAAACATTATTTTAGTCTCATTTCTTTAGCCTTACAATAAGGACACTGAAAAGCAGTATCTATTGTATGTCATCCCTGCCAAAAACAATAGCAACTATTAAATGAAACCAAATGGTACATGTATGTATGAATCTAGTCTTACGAAAACTAAACTTGTACCGTACTTTTAAAATAAAGTACAACTTACCAGAGAACTTGGACTATATGTAGTGATACCATTCGTACCATATCCCCTAATACCCTTTCTTGTTATGTTAAAGAGCAGTTTGAGTGTCGAGTAAACACCACTATTTGAAGAATCATATCCTGTATCTAAAGTACTGTCAACTTTTGTTGAAGCATTCAAAAGTTTTGTTAGCTTGAGCCCCTATACGTTTCTGTTGACCATAAAACCATAACAAAACATCAAATCATTAACTACTGCTCATAAATATTACCACTGGTTTTTGTGGTATAACTGTTTTGTTATCTCAGTCAACGTTGTGAACAGAATTGGAATATATAACAATACATCAATTTCTTTTTACTTTTACTCAAAATCAAACAGGCAGGATTTTGGAGGTACTTTCACTTTTATTTTATTGCCCCTTCTTAATACAAAGATTTGTGCACAACTGTTGTTCTTATTGAGTATAAGTCTAGTTTACTAACTTGAGTTCTTCTGCTTTTTGTTCTGTGCCATACTTTACTTTTTGTTATAGTTTTATTTGTTGTGCTTTTTCTCTGTTTTACCTTTCTTTGTAATTTTGTTTATGCTTAATATTGTCGTCGCTGATTTTGTCTGGTGTTTTATCTATAAATTTGATATTGATCAGCTGTGCTGGATGAGTTACCCTCTCTAGAGACTATTGTAGATAAATAAATAAATAAATACATAATTAAAGAAACAAATAAATAACTAAATAAAGATCTAGATATGACAAGTCCAAGAATCAATGTATTTGTTGAATGGAAAATTACACAAAAACAAATTTGAAAATTTAAATACCCACAACAAAAACCTCTTGTTCATCAACAACATCTCAACCTCCCCCCCCCCCTCCCACCAACAATATCTTGGAATTAGAGTTCTTGCTGAGAGAACTCCTGAAATAACACATAATTAAAACAAAATGGAGACCAATATACACATAGGGAGGGGCACCGCTGTGGGCGGACCTAATGACCTAATTTGACAGCTGGTTCCAATCATATCTTTAGGGTCTGACAGGTGCGCTCTGCTTAGTCTTTGACAGGGTTGGGTCATAGGTCAAACCCTTGTGTTCAAAAATAACTCAAATCAGGACAACTCTGAAAAGAAAACATGCCCCCCAAAATACCATAATTGGCTTTAAAGAGTGAGGAAGGAACGGCTTATTCTGGTGGCTTGATGGGTGGGAAACACACCCTGGCTCTGCAGTAAAAAAAACAGATGTAGTTGCATGAGGGGGTCAAAATGTGGGCAGCAGGAGAGGGTTTGGTAGGAATTCAGCATCATTGGGGAATGAGGTGGTGTGAGAGTAGACTTGGTTCCAAGTCTGTCATCGTGGTTTTTAGTCGTCCTAATAGCCGATACATTATTGGCTGAAACAGCGCCCTCTTGTGGATAAACCTCCGTCTTGAACCTACAATCACAGACTTGGGAACATTGTTCGTCGGTTTGTACACACCCTATGGCGAATTAGTCCAAAAGTGGACGGAACACTCTGATTGGTCAGAATCTCCGAGGCCCTTAATAAAATGCACATTCAAACTTAACCATTTATACCACGGGATAATAGTAGGAAATACAACATTGATGCACGTGTAACTAATCTGTCTCTGCTCGGTGATTCAACTTACAGTTTGGAAACACAAAAAAAACAAAGTGATTCTAGTTATTTTATTCAAAATACGTAATAAAACGTTGGGAAAATCTTTGGACGATACCATTCAAATCAAAGGTATCATAATTTTTCGTCTAGTAAGGATCAGGTTGTTTGTCATGTTTATTTTTCAACATTTTGAGATTAAATCTTGTGTTTAATAGATGTTAAATCTTGTGTTATTTTATGTATAAATTATATATAGCGTGCTGTACGTACAAAGCACTATAAAATAAAAGCAATGGCTCGATTTTACAGAAAATGCTGAAGCGATTTCATCCTATTTGGAATAGACGCAGCCAACGGGAGTTTTGTGGTCTCCTGATTGGTCATCTCTCTGGCATAGTGTTGTTATGTAAATGTCAGTAGTGAATAAATGAATATCCCGTATACACAAGAGGGTCAAGTCTGAGATTGCGAGTTAGAGCGCGTGATAGCAAATCTGCGAGGGAATTCTGCGTGGCTGATGCAGAGAAATAACTGCAAGCTCAGACTTGAAATCAAGTCTAGTGTGAGAGGGGAACATGTTATGGTGTGGATTATGTCTGTGAGGGATAACTGTACTACGTGTACATACAGTAGAAAATATTGCTTAACAATGTTCAGCTAAGCACAAATGAGCAGGATACCAGTCATGAATGGTACATGAGACATGGTATTTTGGCTGATAACCTTTATTCTGGTAAGCATAATTTTGTTGTGCTTAGCTACTTTTTGTGCTTAAGCAGCTCTATGAAATTAGGCCAAGACCTTTGATCAGTCCAACCCTGTTTCCTGAGACAAATCTCACCCATTTAATTTAACTAAAGTAT
>CM037471.1:24055817-24305817 GCA_021014325.1 Plazaster borealis | reverse complement strand
CAGGGAAAGAAACCACTGAGCCAACCTGAACGGTTTGAATTTCTTACATAAGTTTGTGAAGTAATACTTTCTGCTGGATAGAATGACAAAAATTTTTCTTTTCTTTTGTAGGTTGTGCTTCTTAGGACAGGATGTTTTGAGGTACTTCTTCTTCAGCTGTGTGAGATACTAGACGTGAGCCAAGACTCAGTCCTGTTGGTAGGCGAGAACTTCACTAGGGAGAGGGTCAAACAGACAGGTGCGAAAAAACAGAAAAGACAATACAGTAATTTATTTTGTCATGCTTAATTTTCAATTTCATCAACAACTATTATTTACATATGCAAAACAAAAAATATACAAACTAGATTTCATTTTTAAACTTTACTTATAATTTTAAAGGTTTGAACTTATAAATTGTACCTTGATTTTTATGTTTGAGACCTTTTGTAAGTTTGAATTATTTGTAGCAGGTGAACATTTTTACGTCATCTGTATGTTTGGTGTAACATTTTTTTCTGTCCGTCTTTTCTTCTTGCCACAGAACTTGGAGAGTTAATGGAAGCAATGTTTTCTATTGCCAAGCAACTCCTCGCTCTTAAACTGACTCGAGCAGAAACAGTTCTCTTACATGCTATTGTTTTAATAGCCTCAGGTGAGTCATTTGTTTTTTTAATTATTTTTGTTCATTTTTTTGTGTCCAATTCTAACTGCAGTAATGAATTTTTTTACTGACTTTGTTATATGTATGTGAAAATCCAGGGCCCAAGGTTATGGTGCTGCTTACCACAGATTTCTATGCTTCATGCATTCACTGTAAGCACAGACTTTCATTGGCCCTGATCTCAATTTAAGCAATATTTAAATGAAATGTTTTGTTTTCTCACTAGATCGTAAAGGCCTCACAAACCCAGAAACTACTCGTGGAGTTCAGACACAACTCTCAGGGTTGTTGGAGCAATACTTGTACCTCAGCCACGGTCCTGACAACTCCATCTTCCATCGCTGTCTTCAGATTGTCTTAGACCTTCGTATCTTAAACATCCAGCATGCAGAGAAACTTGCTTATCAATCATAACTAGGTCTCTCATCGGAACGATACCTTAGCCACGGTCCGGACAGCTCCATCTTCCATCGCTGTCTTCAGATTGTCTTAGACCTTCGTATCTTAAACATCCAGCATGCAGAGAAACTTGCTTATCAATCATAACTAGGTCTCTCATCGGAACGATACCTTAGCCACGGTCCGGACAGCTCCATCTTCCATCACTGTCTTCAAATTGTCCTAGACCTTTGCATCTTAAATAGTTCACTTTGGGATTAAAAATCCTTTTCCAGTTACCCGTGCGGGATTATTTCAGTCAAAAAGCAACTTTTTGTAAGCCATTAAAAAAATTGTTTTGTCATTTGGAAACCCACATTGACATTTGCAGATTTTAACGGCTTGTATATTTTGTTACCAATGTGTTTCTGTAGCATAATCAACTACTGCGATCGTTAGACATGTACCTTTGACCAATTTTGCTTGGTGTCTTCAATGGGCATTTGATGTTTTATCACAAATACCAGCTATCTAAAAAAATTATGCATAGCGTGGTAGTCGAATAAGAAGATTAACGGCACACTGTGTACCACATACACACACACACACAAGCAATATGGGGCATCCAATGAAACCAGTGAATTCTTATACCGGTTCCTGTCTTTATCCAGGCAGGGGACCAGTCCAGCATCTTCTTTTCCTTTTATAAGAATCCGTCTGAGACTAGAATTTGCCTCCTTTGTATACATTTAGAGTCTATCAGGTGTCATGTCATGTGACTTGCCATGTGTTGGATTTGTTTATGAAAGTGGCAATTGGGAAAGTGGGGGTAGGAGGGGGAATGTGAGCAAGAACAAAATGACATAAATACCCTGGTCTGCCAAGTCATTGAAATCTTACGGAGTATGAGGACTATGGCAATAACAAATTCTCGTTGAATTCTTAAGGGAAAAAGTATTGTTTGCAAAATTACAGCAGAAATTATTGGAACCACGCTATATGAATTATGTTTTGTAATGTTTATTTTTTATAAGTTAAATCAAACAGTATATTTGTTCTTGTGAACACTTTAATTTCTGCTGTTGGCATGAAATGTTGAGATTTTGTGCTAAACTAATTCATGTAGCTTGTTGTCATCCTGTACAAAATTCATTTAAAAACCAAGAGTCTATTTTCAAATATGTTTGAGAACATATTTTGATGTAGATGTTAGATGTAAGTTATTATTAGACATTGTTTCTTAATGTCCAAGCTGCAATCATCAACTACTGATTAGTGTGTTCATTATTTCCTGATTCAACAAGCCACCTCTGTATATAAAGCTTTGTCTGGATTAGCAACTGTGGCTTCTAGGTTGCCCATAGTAACAATCTTAGTGACAGCCGCAGCCGTCAATACAGACACTGCCTGCGTGAGTCTCAAGGTGCCAAACAGGCACATAATAAGCTATAAGTGTGCTAGTCATGCTATCATGTGGCAAACCATCTACACTTTTGAGTGCCAGTTTGATGCTCGCTATTTACTTCTTTTGAAATTGTCGGTTGATGGCACAGATGAGTGGATAGCTTATGACATGATGAAATGATCATCAGAACGCTTTACGTACAGCGGTGACTAGTTGAATTAGGTGTCTTTATATACACTGGCACTGAATGTTGTATTAACACAAGAGGAATTTTAGTTGCACTTTTTAGTCTCACATGTCTTCATGCCACTAAGGCTTTGAGTAAGTTCATCTACTAAATAACATGTAGGATTCAAGGCTTTTCATGGTAGAATAGAATATGAATTACTTCTTTCCAGTACACCATGTGCAGAGATCTGTTAAGTAGAGATCTTGGCTCTGAAGAGAGCCAGTTAGTTTGTTCTCAACGGTGTGATTAGTATGCTGTAGTACCCAGATACTGCAAATGCACGTGCTGGCCGTCAAATCACAGTATAATAATGACTGCTGCGATTGTGATGTGACGGCCAGCGGGCACATGTGCAGTAACTGGGTTAGAGTTCATAATTCCATGTTCAGTCACAGGACTGTCTATGATCATGATAACATGAATGTAACCGAGGTCTCTAGGTCAGTCTCAGTTGACTAGGGGCTGGTCGAAAGAAAACAAGTTTATACTTCAGCCAAATGCAAAGGTGAACCATTTGACGAGAGCAGAAAATCAAGAGCCAAGTGGAGCTCAGTAAACTTGTCCAAATTTGTTTCCCCCAGTCCATAGTCCACGTAGAATTATTTGTAAAAGTCGCAAAGGAAGTACCAATTAACTCATATAAATTTTTCCAAGTTTTACACATAAATTTAAAATCAAAGTTAGTGTTACGTGATATAGTTGATATTTATGTTTGTTTTTTTGAAGTTTTTTCATGGCTGCAATTTTATTACAGCAACACTAAATTTGAAATACTCTGCAATATGGAAATAATTTCAGATATGCAATGACAAGTTTTATTGATCAAGTGTAATATACATGTATCTAAAATTGTATTTTTGCATCGCAAAATAGCAAGTATGGAGAAATTGTTCACTTCATAATTTAAAGTTGATCTTATTACTAGTGCCTTCATTAGGAAATGTAGTGTAGTTTGGGGGTGAATTTATTTATATTTGAACATTGTAAATTAATTTATGAACTATTAGTGTTAATGTTAACAGCAGCGGCAGATTCTAATGGTAGCTTTGTACATGTATGACATCATTGGTTAATGCTTTTCCTACGTAAATGGTTCGTCACACTTACCCTGGGCTGTATTAGGAATTAGATGTGTGCAAATACAAACATCTTTCTCTGAAGGTTTAATGTGCATCAGAATGGCCCATAGCGTGGGATATAAGGAAGTGAACTCATCCAAATAAAAAAATGTTTTATAGAGAAGGCTTTCATTCAGTGCGGTATACACATTCACTCTTGCGGCCATCTTCATTGGGCACCCTGTACTCTACAGTACACTCACAACACTAACAAATCTAAGGAACCAGTCTACTTTCCTGGCAGCTTCCATTGAATTAGTCGTGAGTGTGCGACACATTAATCCAGTTCGTAACATTTTTGGAACATTCTTATAAACAATGGTTTTCTTTTAGCTTCTCACCATTTAATAGCATCATTTGTTAACATTTGTATACATAGGTTGCAATATGACGTAAATCGGCCATCTTTACAGGCAATTTAGAACTCACAGTCATGCGTTTCGCATGAGAACAGCATGCAGCACGCGCGCATTTCACATAACTCATGTCTGATTGGTTAGTGAACAACGCGACTGCGTTAATAATTTGAGCGCTTGACCCGCCTTCAAACCAAAATGCAATTTGCCCTTAAAGATGGCATCTATTGGGAACTTTCCATTAGGTCCTTTATTTCATGTTGCGTATGATCACATGGCAAAGCCATGTCCCTGTTGTATGGTGTGCTCTGTACTATGTTTTCTCTTGATTGTATTAAACATTGATCTCTATTAAATTGTCAATATAATAGAGATCAATGGTATTAACCCATAACATGTCAGCCATCGTTATTTTCATTCTTAAAATTCAGTATTTAGAAATAGGCTGGTACCTATTTGTTAATCACCTGTTTCCTTGCTTTCCACAAATGTGCCTTCAGTGTACAAGACCATAGTCATGGTGTGATGAAACCCATCAAAGTTCCTAAAGTTTTGAAGATTGTTTGATACTTGAGATTTATACAATATTTATGCCATTCCAAAAAGGTTTAAATTAGCCGAGATTGTTATTGACTTTTATAAAACAAACAAAAAAAGACCCAACCTTAACATTCATTTTTGAGATGTACATCTGCAAAGGAAACAGAGTGACTGAAACGAAGATTTAATTTATTATTAAACGACTAAGATTTATTGAGTTAATACCTTATCATTTAAGTGTTTTTATTTTGTAAGAACTTCTAGTTAGTGATTGATCTCGTTGGGCAGCAACAGGAGCTTGGTTATGTCCGGCATTTTCATCAAAATTTGGTCATTTTTTAAGTTGCGATTTTATGCTTTAAAATGATGCAGTAGGCTCTACTGATGCCATTTTATATAACTTGACCCAAGATATAAGCTTTATTTGAGGAAATATTGATATTTGAAAAATAGGCCAAAAACTGAAAAAACTACAAGGGGTAAGTCCAGCATTTTATCAAAATTTGGTAATTTTTCAAGTTGCGATTTTATGCTTTAAAATGATGCAGTAGGCTCTACTGATGCCATTTTATATAACTTGACCCAAGATATAAGCTTTATTTGAGGAAATATTGAGTTTTGAAAAATAGGCCAAAAACTGAAAAAACTACAAGGGGTAAGTCCAGCATTTTTATCAAAATTTGGTCATTTTTTAAGTTGCGATTTTATGCTTTAAAATGATGCAGTAGGCTCTACTGATGCCATTTTATATAACTTGACCCAAGATATAAGCTTTATTTGAGGAAATATTGAGATTTGAAAAATAGGCCAAAAACTGAAAAAACTACAAGGGGTAAGTCCAGCATTTTTATCAAAATTTGGTCATTTTTTAAGTTGTGATTTTATGCTTTAAAATGATGCAGTAGGCTCTACTGGAGCCATTTTATATAACTTGATCCAAGATATAACCTTTATTTGAGGAAATATTGATTTTTGAAAAATAGGCCAAAAACTGAAAAAACTACAAGGGGTAAGTCCAGCATTTTTATCAAAATTTGATCATTTTTTAAGTTGTGATTTTATGCTTTAAAATGATGCAGTAGGCTCTACTGATGCCATTTTATATAACTTGACCCAAGATATAAGGTTTATTTGAGGAAATATTGATATTTGAAAAATAGGCCAAAAACTGAAAAAACTACAAGGGGTAAGTCCAGCATTTTTATCAAAATTTGGTCATTTTTTAAGTTGCGATTTTATGCTTTAAAATGATGCAGTAGGCTCTACTGATGCCATTTTATATAACTTGACCCAAGATATAAGCTTTATTTGAGGAAATATTGAGATTTGAAAAATAGGCCAAAAACTGAAAAAACTACAAGGGGTAAGTCCAGCATTTTTATCAAAATTTGGTCATTTTTTAAGTTGTGATTTTATGCTTTAAAATGATGCAGTAGGCTCTACTGATGCCATTTTATATAACTTGACCCAAGATATAAGCTTTATTTGAGGAAATATTGAGATTTGAAAAATAGGCCAAAAACTGAAAAAACTACAAGGGGTAAGTCCAGCATTTTTATCAAAATTTGGTCATTTTTTAAGTTGCGATTTTATGCTTTAAAATGATGCAGTAGGCTCTACTGATGCCAT
Source organism: Plazaster borealis (assembly GCA_021014325.1). Classification (NCBI taxonomy): domain Eukaryota; kingdom Metazoa; phylum Echinodermata; class Asteroidea; order Forcipulatida; family Labidiasteridae; genus Plazaster; species Plazaster borealis. The sequence goes on along the minus strand of CM037471.1, from coordinate 24,299,519 downwards.
TTTATATAACTTGACCCAAGATATAAGCTTTATTTGAGGAAATATTGATATTTGAAAAATAGGCCAAAAACTGAAAAAACCACAAGGGGTAAGTCCAGCATTTTTATCAAAATTTGGTCATTTTTTAAGTTGCGATTTTATGCTTTAAAATGATGCAGCAGGCTCTACAGATGCCATTTTATATAACTTGACCCAAGATATAAGCTTTATTTGAGGAAATATTGATATTTGAAAAATAGGCCAAAAACTGAAAAAACTACAAGGGGTAAGTCCAGCATTTTTATCAAAATTTGATCATTTTTTAAGTTGTGATTTTATGCTTTAAAATGATGCAGTAGGCTCTACTGATGCCATTTTATATAACTTGACCCAAGATATAAGCTTTATTTGAGGAAATATTGATATTTGAAAAATAGGCCAAAAACTGAAAAAACTACAAGGGTAAGTCCAGCATTTTATCAAAATTTGGTCATTTTTTCAGTTGCGATTTTATGCTTTAAAATGATGCAGTAGGCTCTACTGATGCCATTTTATATAACTTGACCCAAGATATAAGCTTTATTTGAGGAAATATTGATATTTGAAAAATAGGCCAAAAACTGAAAAAACTACAAGGGGTAAGTCCAGCATTTTTATCAAAATATGGTCATTTTTAAGTTGCGATTTTATGCTTTAAAATGATGCAGTAGGCTCTACTGATGCCATTTTATATAACTTGACCCAAGATATAAGCTTTATTTGAGGAAATATTGATATTTGAAAAATAGGCCAAAACTGAAAAAACTACAAGGGGTAAGTCCAGCATTTTTATCAAAATTTGGTCATTTTTAAGTTGCGATTTTATGCTTTAAAATGATGCAGTAGGCTCTACTGATGCCATTTTATATAACTTGACCCAAGATATAAGCTTTATTTGAGGAAATATTGAGATTTGAAAAATAGGCCAAAAACTGAAAAAACTACAAGGGGTAAGTCCAGCATTTTTATCAAAATTTGGTCATTTTTTAAGTTGCGATTTTATGCTTTAAAATGATGCAGTAGGCTCTACTGATGCCATTTTATATAACTTGACCCAAGATATAAGCTTTATTTGAGGAAATATTGATATTTGAAAAATAGGCCAAAAACTGAAAAAACTACAAGGGGTAAGTCCAGCATTTTTATCAAAATTTGGTCATTTTTTAAGTTGCGATTTTATGCTTTAAAATGATGCAGTAGGCTCTACTGATGCCATTTTATATAACTTGACCCAAGATATAAGCTTTATTTGAGGAAATATTGATATTTGAAAAATAGGCCAAAAACTGAAAAACTACAAGGGGTAAGTCCAGCATTTTTATCAAAATTTGGTCATTTTTTAAGTTGCGATTTTATGCTTTAAAATGATGCAGTAGGCTCTACTGATGCCATTTTATATAACTTGACCCAATATATAAGCTTTATTTGAGGAAATATTGATATTTGAAAAATAGGCCAAAAACTGAAAAAACTGCAAGGGGTAAGTCCAGCATTTTATCAAAATTTGGTCATTTTTTAAGTTGCGATTTTATGCTTTAAAATGATGCAGTAGGCTCTACTGATGCCATTTTATATAACTTGACCCAATATATAAGCTTTATTTGAGGAAATATTGAGATTTGAAAAATAGGCCAAAAACTGAAAAAACTACAAGGGGTAAGTCCAGCATTTTTATCAAAATTTGGTCATTTTTTCAGTTGCGACTTTATGCTTTAAAATGATGCAGTAGGCTCTACAGATGCCATTTTATATAACTTGACCCAAGATATAAGCTTTATTTGAGGAAATATTGAGTTTTGAAAAATAGGCCAAAAACTGAAAAAACTACAAGGGGTAAGTCCAGCATTTTTATCAAAATTTGGTCATTTTTTAAGTTGCGATTTTATGCTTTAAAATGATGCAGTAGGCTCTACAGATGCCATTTTATATAACTTGACCCAAGATATAAGCTTTATTTGAGGAAATATTGATATTTGAAAAATAGGCCAAAAACTGAAAAAAACTACCAGGGGTAAGTCCAGCATTTTTATCAAAATTTGGTCATTTTTAAGTTTCGATTTTATGATTTAAAATGATGCAGTAGGCTCTACTGATGCCATTTTATATAACTTGACCCAAGATATAAGCTTTATTTGAGGAAATATTGATATTTGAAAAATAGGCCAAAAACTGAAAAACTACAAGGGGTAAGTCCAGCATTTTTATCAAAATTTGGTCATTTTTAAGTTGCGATTTTATGCTTTAAAATGATGCAGTAGGCTCTACTGATGCCATTTTATATAACTTAACCCAAGATATAAGCTTTATTTCAGGAAATATTGAGATTTGAAAAATAGGCCAAAAACTGAAAAAACTACAAGGGGTAAGTCCAGCATTTTTATCAAAATTTGGTCATTTTTTAAGTTGCGATTTTATGCTTTAAAATGATGCAGTAGGCTCTACTGATGCCATTTTATATAACTTGACCCAAGATATAAGCTTTATTTGAGGAAATATTGATATTTGAAAAATAGGCCAAAAACTGAAAAAACTACAAGGGTAAGTCCAGCATTTTTATCAAAATTTGGTCATTTTTAAGTTGCGATTTTATGCTTTAAAATGATGCAGTAGGCTCTACTGATGCCATTTTATATAACTTGACCCAAGATATAAGCTTTATTTGAGGAAATATTGATATTTGAAAAATAGGCCAAAAACTGAAAAAACTACAAGGGGTAAGTCCAGCATTTTTATCAAAATTTGGTCATTTTTAAGTTGCGATTTTATGCTTTAAAATGATGCAGTAGGCTCTACAGATGCCAATTTATATAACAAGACACAAGAAATAACAAATAAATGAGGAAATATTGAAATATGAAAAATAGGCCAAAAACTGAAAAAACTACAAGGGGTAAGTCCAGCATTTTTATCAAAATTTGGTCATTTTTAAGTTGCGATTTTATGCTTTAAAATGATGCAGTAGGCTCTACTGATGCCATTTTATATAACTTGACCCAAGATATAAGCTTTATTTGAGGAAATATTGATATTTGAAAAATAGGCCAAAAACTGAAAAAACTACAAGGGGTAAGTCCAGCATTTTTATCAAAATTTGGTCATTTTTAAGTTGCGATTTTATGCTTTAAAATGATGCAGTAGGCTCTACTGATGCCATTTTATATAACTTGACCCAAGATATAAGCTTTATTTGAGGAAATATTGAGATTTGAAAAATAGGCCAAAAACTGAAAAAACTACAAGGGGTAAGTCCAGCATTTTTATCAAAATTTGGTCATTTTTTAAGTTGCGATTTGATGCTTTAAAATGATGCAGTAGGCTCTACAGATGCCATTTTATATAACTTGACCCAAGATATAAGCTTTATTTGAGGAAATATTGATATTTGAAAAATAGGCCAAAAACTGAAAAAACTACAAGGGGTAAGTCCAGCATTTTTATCAAAATTTGGTCATTTTTTAAGTTGCGATTTTATGCTTTAAAATGATGCAGTAGGCTCTACTGATGCCATTTTATATAACTTGACCCAAGATACAAGCTTTATTTGAGGAAATATTGATATTTGAAAAATAGGCCAAAAACTGAAAAAACTACAAGGGGTAAGTCCAGCATTTTTATCAAAATTTGGTCATTTTTAAGTTGCGATTTTATGCTTTAAAATGATGCAGTAGGCTCTACTGATGCCATTTTATATAACTTGACCCAAGATATAAGCTTTATTTGAGGAAATATTGAGATTTGAAAAATAGGCCAAAAACTGAAAAAACTACAAGGGGTAAGTCCAGCATTTTTATCAAAATATGGTCATATTTAAGTTGCGATTTTATGCTTTAAAATGATGCAGTAGGCTCTACTGATGCCATTTTATATAACTTGACCCAAGATATAAGCTTTATTTGAGGAAATATTGATATTTGAAAAATAGGCCAAAAACTGAAAAAACTACAAGGGGTAAGTCCAGCATTTTTATCAAAATTTGGTCATTTTTTAAGTTGCGATTTTATGCTTTAAAATGATGCAGTAGGCTCTACTGATGCCATTTTATATAACTTGACCCAAGATATAAGCTTTATTTGAGGAAATATTGAGATTTGAAAAATAGGCCAAAAACTGAAAAAACTACAAGGGGTAAGTCCAGCATTTTTATCAAAATTTGGTAACTTTTTAAGTTGCGATTTTATGCTTTAAAATGATGCAGTAGGCTCTACAGATGCCATTTTATATAACTTGACCCAAGATATAAGCTTTATTTGAGGAAATATTGATATTTGAAAAATAGGCCAAAAACTGAAAAAACTACAAGGGGTAAGTCCAGCATTTTTATCAAAATTTGGTCATTTTTTAAGTTGCGATTTTATGCTTTAAAATGATGCAGTAGGCTCTACTGATGCCATTTTATATAACTTGACCCAAGATATAAGCTTTATTTGAGGAAATATTGAGATTTGAAAAATAGGCCAAAAACTGAAAAACTACAAGGGGTAAGTCCAGCATTTTTATCAAAATTTGGTCATTTTTTAAGTTGCGATTTTATGCTTTAAAATGATGCAGTAGGCTCTACTGATGCCATTTTATATAACTTGACCCAAGATATAAGCTTTATTTGAGGAAATATTGATATTTGAAAAATAGGCCAAAAACTGAAAAAACTACAAGGGGTAAGTCCAGCATTTTTATCAAAATTTGGTCATTTTTTAAGTTGCGATTTTATGCTTTAAAATGATGCAGTAGGCTCTACTGATGCCATTTTATATAACTTGACCCAAGATATAAGCTTTATTTGAGGAAATATTGAGATTTGAAAAATAGGCCAAAAACTGAAAAAACTACAAGGGGTAAGTCCAGCATTTTTATCAAAATTTGGTCATTTTTTAAGTTGCGATTTTATGCTTTAAAATGATGCAGTAGGCTCTACAGATGCCATTTTATATAACTTGACCCAAGATATAAGCTTTATTTGAGGAAATATTGATATTTGAAAAATAGGCCAAAAACTGAAAAAACTACAAGGGGTAAGTCCAGCATTTTTATCAAAATTTGGTCATTTTTTAAATTTAGATTTTATGCTTTAAAATGATGCAGTAGGCTCTACTGATGCCATTTTATATAACTTGACCCAAGATATAAGCTTTATTTGAGGAAATATTGATATTTGAAAAATAGGCCAAAAACTGAAAAAACTACAGGGGGTAAGTCAAGCATTTTTATCAAGATTTGGTCAATTTTTAAGTTGCGATTTTATGCTCAAAAATGATGCTGTAGGCTCTACTGATGCCTTTTTATTTAACTTGACACATGATACAAGGTATATTTTGGGAAATATTGATACTTGGAAAAATAGGCACAAAATTAAAAAAAACCATAAGGGGTAAGTCCAGCATTTTTATCACTATTTTGGTAATTTGTTTAGTTATTTAATAACAATCTAACTGCAAATGAAATTAAAATTGGAAGAGTATAAATGTGAATCAGTGAATGGCAACACTAATATATCCTAGTTTGTACTTGATAACTCAAAAAGGTTTGTGATTCATTGGCAACCTTGTCGACAAAACGAGGCCAACGTGAATTTGATGTTAAAGTTTGACTTAGAAGGCTTTAGCTCTACAAACTGGCAAAATTGAAAGAGCAATGAAGATTATGCTTACAAATTATGTCAATAAATAAATAAAATATTGAGACTAAGAAATTAAAAATTAATGTACAAGTACCATAAAATTTCAACATACCAGATTAAATCTCCATTATAAAGTGGGTATTAATATTTACTAAATGAGCAAATCTAATAAAAACCTGATACTTGATTAACTGTATTACACTACAGTATTGCCTACTACATAAAGACAAGTGAAATATCATGAGGTTTGTTTGAGTAACATTTCCTTTTTAATTGTTGTTTTGAATGTAAAAAACTTGGGACATTCTTCCTAAAGCTTTGCACCTTTTTAAGTGTTTTGTGTGTGTGTGCACAACAGGGATGAGAGCGGATGTAAATGAAAAATCTGTAGCCACTGGTTTGGGGCTACCACCAAATCCCACCCCACAACCTGCATCCACGGCAGTATTCTGTGCTTACAAGTATAACAAGTAGGTGCATCAAAAAGGGTTTGCAACTACTCACCCCATTAATAGTGCCAATAAGCTGGACTCCCTCCTGAAATTGCTTAAAACTCTGCAAGTCTTGAATAAATGTCTAGAATTCTCATCCCTGTCATACTGTATAGAAAAATAACATTTGGTAAGAGGCTAACCATAATTGATGAGGAAGCCAGGGAACTTTGTGGCATGAGTTCCTCTGACAAAAACTCCTGTCAAGGCTAATGAGGAGTTAAACGTGTGTTTTCTTGCAGTAAGCGGCTGAAAGTTGCTTCATTACTGCTTACATGTGTCATGGAATTAGGTATTGTCTATTCAATGTAAGGATTATTTGTTGTGTACTTTGAAAAAATGGGCAATAATACAGCAGATTACATGAATTTCAATTTCCATGTGTAGGCAATACTGTTGGGTAAAATTTATAAACTGAAAATAACTATTGACTAAAATTGGGTGGAATTAGATAAGTTCATGCTTTTAAATCCACTTTATATCACATTTATGTTAGTTGGTGATTTGGGGGAAAAAAACTGTAAAATTAGTAATGTCAATCACATAAATGTTGCATCATGCCAAATAGCTATGAAGCAGATGTTTGCACACTCGGTGGTGGACTAAACAAAATAAAATCGAATACCAAAATTATTTGAACAGTAAATTTTTCAAATGAAAGATTTTTTTAACAGGTTCAATAAGAAGACTGCTCAAAAGGTGTGATGGTAGAAAGCTTTTTGGTTTCTGTTTGCTTTTTATCTTTGATCAAAAACTAAGAATACATGCGTATAAGAATGGAAGCAGAAAGGTTCGAGTCTGGAAGACATAGTTGTTTTAGTTCAGTTAAATAAGACTTGATTATAACACAGGGAAATACCCGTCACTTTTCTTGTAAGAGCAAGGCCAACCACAAAACGTCTGAGAGATTAGTTGGCAGCAAACCTACAAGAATTTTCCATTGTCATCAGTAATACACCACGTCTGTATCCCAGAACATTCATCTAAAGCGAGCTGTGATGACAACAATGATGAAGACTTTTTGGCATTCTGGCCACAGCCAGCCACAGCTGAATCCATGAATTTGGACAGCCTTTCATCTACCATGGGAAATCTTTTCAAGTCTGCTGCCACCTAGTGTCTCATTGAGACCAGGATCATCCTTCATAAACCTGCTCAGTAGAAATAATTGCTGAATGGATTTATTAGCCAAGTTAGAATGAGAAGTAAATCAGTGGCATACAATGGCAGACATTTGAGGTCTCTAGGTGGCAGCAGACTTACCAGGTTAAATCCATTGCTCTTGGAAGTGTGCACATGCTCAGAATAATGTAAACAATGAAAAATTACCCAGTGAGTCTGCTGCCACTTAGTGTTTCAAAGATCCCTCATTTACATCTCATCTACATTTTGGCTGGTACCCGATTTCTGGTAAGCAATCCTTCAGCAGCTCTGTGACATTGCCCCTGGTCTCTTAAACGGTAATTTCTTTGATTATATAAGACTGTCACATCGACACTAGGATTTCAGAACTTGTTCTGAAACCAACGGTCAGGTCTGAAACCGGTGAAATGAGTGAAGGTATGGGTCTCTTTCCTTTAAATCCACGGTTGGATCCAAGATTAGAGGATTTTAGGGAAGTGTTACATTTCTCATAGTCTGTTGAACCGTGAGACTCCGCCCTTTTGACGGACTCACAACAGGCTTGATGTGGTGAGTGTAAGGCATTCTGGGTCAAGTTCAAGACGGGGAGGGATTCTTGTCTGCTACAAGCACTGCAGGTCGATGGTTGATGTGTAGATTCAGACGGAGGCGATGAAGTGTCCAGCGTGCTGACATCTGTAGTGGAGGATGGGTCTGACCAAGCAGTCACTAAGGCATGGTAGAACATGACCAGGGTTGCTCGGATGCTTCTTATCTTGGTTGTTGTGTACCTGGACCAGGACACACTACATGAGCAGTATCTCCCAGTACCTTCAAACCTTTCTGAACTCTGTGGGTAGCTAATCTGATCTAAACCGCATCGGCATGAAGATGAAGATGCCTCCTCCTTATGTACTCCTTGAAGTCTCTCATGAGATGGGTGGAGTAACCGACCCTTCCTGGAGAGGTCTTGCTGTTCCAGTTCATACCAAGGCACTGTGCAGCGAAGGGACGTGTCAGGGGCAACTCTTTGGTCGTGTGTCAGATAGAAATGCAGAACAAGGTCAATCAAAGGATTGTTGAAGCCATGGCTGGTCTCGGTAGACTTTGCAAAGTGGGAGCCCAGAGGTAGAGGGAGACAACCATTGTTCGGCTGGAGAGGGATGTTGGCATGGTGAAGGAGTAAGGCAGACCATATAGTAGTGGCAGCACACACACTGTAGACAAGCGTGCATATACTGATCACCTAAGGGGAGATACAACACAAAAATCACATTCAATGGTCTTGTCATAAGGGTTTAACCAAAAGAATCCAAAATCCATCAAGAGTATGACTGAAGGTTTTGCTTAATTTACACCTTTAAGACAAGTCAATCATACTTTGCACACGGGGCCATAGTGCCAAATTGCAAATATATACTGTGTGGACTTTGCTAGAAATAGGAATGTTCTAAATAAATACCATACAAAATTTCATTCAAAATAAAATAGGACACTGCAAGACAACTAAAAAACTTGTCAATTTTTTCCCATGATGCACTGCAAAAATGGCCTCACTTGGGCAGACTGTAGAGGGCGCACTGTATTGCAAAAGTATCAACTCTATTGCAAGTAAGCTATCAGATAATCATGCCAACTCATATTTGGAAAAAATCATCCAAAAGACAACTACTGACCCTTTGCATAATGATGTACGCACCTCTGCACAATGCAGGTCTACCATTTCAACCATTTTGGGAGTCAATTCCTTTGTGTACATTTTGACTCCCAAAATGGCAGACAAGATAGGGTGTGCAAGTGTGCTGCACATTATGAAATGGATCGATAGATATTGATCTTACCTTAACCATCTGTTCTATGAGAGTGGAACAAGCTTCGTACCATCCAGGGTGCTGCATGACTATACTCAAATCAGTATACGTAAACCAGCCTCTTTTTCTACCTTCACTCAATGCAATCCTGTAACAAGAGAAAAAGAGTCAGAGCCCACACCATAGAATGAGAAAATGTTACATAGGCTGAAACTAGAGACTGTGGCTACAGCTAGGGTCATTGGCTGCTGAGGAAACATTGAAGAATAGGCCTTTACTGCGATCCAGCCATAGCCACTGCTGAAGCCACTCATTTGCACATGGCCAATCATGGAACAACATTAATTTGACTTTACAGGATTAAGGACTTCTGGCGTTTGGTACTTCTTAACAATTCACAACAATATTTGAGTTCTGATAACAGGCAACTGATAACAGGCAAAAGTGCCTAATATCAGTGTTTGGTTTTTTTTTCTGCTTTTACACAGTCCCCCCCCCTCATGATATAAGAGATCATAATGTTTTAACTTTTAACTTGTTACACTAAAAACAATATATATCAACTCTAGACGGTGCTCTGAATGGATGGCAAATCCAATTATGGTCCTGACAAATCGTGTTCGCAGGTGTAACTTCCATTGATTCTTTAACTAGTTTGTCTTCATTTGAAAAAAAACCGAATGAAACTGTACAAAATGTCTGCTTTTTATGTATCTGTCTGTTTATTGAAGCTTGTGCTTGGAAATAACTTATTTTCATTCATTTTAAAGTCAAGATGGTTTTGTATAAAATACCTTGTTTCTACTCCAAGGAGAAACTCATAGAAATCCAATGGATCCACCAACAGCTTCCAGTCCTACAATATGTAAACAAATTATGAATATTCAACATGATGAGAAATCTAATGGATCCATCAACAGCTAACAGTCCTACAATATGTAAATAAATTATGAATATTCATTATGATGAGAAATCTAATGGATCCACCAACAGCTTCCAGTCCTACAATATGTAAATAAAATATGAATATTCATTATGATGAACCAGCGTCTTCCCTGTTTATGAACAGAGTGGAAATATTTAAATCTAATTTGGCAATTAAGGCAAAGAAGTATAACTCATGGAATACAAAAAGAAAGTTGTTGCTATCCTAAGGTATTTAGGGTATGAGTTCTTGGTGCATTAGGATTCAGAAAATGTTTCATCTGAAAATTTATTTGTAATATTATTTTTCTGAATAGTGGAATTTCCCAGCATGAGCAAGGCGGTCGAGTGAAAGTAATAATATGATATCATGTGGTGACTGCATATACACAATCAACACTCCTACTATCTGACCATTCAATATTATACACTGTGATTTAAAATGATAGATAAACCAGCTATGCCAGCCTGCAATGTGATATCATGTAGTGAATGCGTCTACTACATAGTACACAGTACTACAATACACAAGTAGTACTGTGCACAGTTGTTCCACCATACACAACCTGGGCAGTTGAGTTTAGTCAACTCACTGGATAATTGAAAAATAGGAGGATTAAAGACTTACTTTTAATAAATAGTAAACAAGTTAAGAAATCCACACTTACAATGGCAGCTAGGAACTCCATCTCAAGGTCATGAACTCGGTTCACGTCAACATTAGCTGAGAATGAGAAGACAAAACAGGGTTCTTATCAATCCAGATAAAACTACAGGCATGTGATTGATCGGTTTAAGCAGTTCTATACGATTGGCTGTTCTTATGGTTAGTATCTTTAAAACAAAGCAGGGGGGTAAACAATTTCAGAAATCAACCAAGCTGTTCCTTTAAGGGAATGGAGAAGTATTCCAGAGGGTGTACATGGACCCCCGGAAGGTTCCACTGGAACGTTTAAAATACTAACATGCACTTTCACTAAGTAGGATTGATCCAAAAGTTTGGCACAATGTTGTGGTCCAATGGATTGCAGGTATATGCCTACGGGAAGTCTTTCACGCCTAGAATGTGCCCGACATTTGAGACACTCCCTAAACTAAACAGCATCCTTACCTGCTGCTCCCTAAACTAAACAGCATCCTTACCTGCTGCTCCCTAAACTAAACAGCATCCTTACCTGCTGCTGCCTAAACTAAACAGCATCCTTACCTGCTGCTGCCTAAACTAAACAGCATCCTTACCTGCTGCTGCCTAAACTAAACAGCATCCTTACCTGCTGCTGCCTAAACTAAACAGCATCCTTACCTGCTGCCTAAACTAAACAGCATCCTTACCTGCTGCTGCCTAAACTAAACAGCATCCTTACCTGCTGCTGCCTAAACTAAACAGCATCCTTACCTGCTGCTGCCTAAACTAAACAGCATCCTTACCTGCTGCTGCCTAAACTAAACAGCATCCTTACCTGCTGCTCCCTAAACTAAACAGCATCCTTACCTGCTGCTGCCTAAACTAAACAGCATCCTTACCTGCTGCTGCCTAAACTAAACAGCATCCTTACCTGCTGCTCCCTAAACTAAACAGCATCCTTACCTGCTGCTGCCTAAACTAAACAGCATCCTTACCTGCTGCTGCCTAAACTAAACAGCATCCTTACCTGCTGCTGCCTAAACTAAACAGCATCCTTACCTGCTGCTGCCTAAACTAAACAGCATCCTTACCTGCTGCTCCCTAAACTAAACAGCATCCTTACCTGCTGCTGCCTAAACTAAACAGCATCCTTACCTGCTGCTCCCTAAACTAAACAGCATCCTTACATGCTGCTGCCTAAACTAAACAGCATCCTTACCTGCTGCTGCCTAAACTAAACAGCATCCTTACATGCTGCTGCCTCAACTAAACAGCATCCTTACATGCTGCTGCCTAAACTAAACAGCATCCTTACCTGCTGCTGCCTAAACTAAACAGCATCCTTACCTGCTGCTGCCCACTCATCGTTGTACAGTTCTTCCTCTTCTCCCTCATCATAAAGAAACTTGGTTGCAATCATCTGAGAATAACAATCAAAATCATCCTATTTATAACATCTTCATTATTAACTTCTTACGTTTTCTTCACATTCGTATTAACATTATATGGTTGCAGTACCCACTGCTAAAATATAGGATTCAAACTGCCTCTGGCTACCGGGCAATCTCGGTGGTCTAGTGGTAAGACATCTGCTCTAGAATGGCAAAGGTCGTGGGTTCGAATCCCACCAGAGTAATATGCCTGTGTTTGTTTTTTTCAGAGGACACAGGAAAAGTACTGAGTATACAGTGCTTTACACACATCGGTGTATGGGTAAAATCAAAGAAACATTATACAAGTTCCAAATCCTCCATAATCCTACTCAGGAAGTTGTCTGACTTTGTAGGATTTTGAACTGCCGGGCAAAATAACATTGAAACATTCATATATCAATCTTATCCACGTCCATAGTGGTGAGTTTCAGTGTTTTAACGCTACATACAAAGTGTGGACCTGAGAACAAAAGAGGTCCACATAACGTAGGGACTTAAAACACCATGTGGACTTACACACGTCCACACAGTGTTTTTTACAGTGTTGACAAATAGGATTTTCCTTAAGTGTACAGAGCAAAGGAATGTCCACAGAGTGACTGCACCACAGAGCTGTGTGGAGTATCTTGGAGGATATGAGAGTGTCTCTGACCAAAGACATTTGAAGTGTCTTAAGGTTCAAGGTTCAACTTGAAATTATACGCCCTGTAGAATCTGGGCCAATTTCACAAAGAGCTAAGATTGATCTTAACAATTGCTAAACAAAGAGTGATGTCACAATACAAATCACTATGGTGATATTGACAACTCATTTTTAGATGAATCTTAGTTCTGATTTGATGAACTTACCATCGATACCAGAAACAGTTCAGCAGGTTTGATTCTGTTCACGTAGTCAGGGTTGCTTTCCCGTAGTCGTTTAGTGTACATCATACTAAGGAAGAGACTACACTGGGTAACATGAGCCCTCCTGCAAATCAAACAAATGACATGCTGAATCATCACGTTCAAGTTACATCTGTGCAAATCTCATTTAGTCCCAGTTTTTAATTAATTTTTTTATTGTTATACTCTCAACATCCAAGGTTTCTAACCATACATCCTAAAACATGGTGTTAGCTGGAGAGGGCATCTGGATGTCTTTGAATTTGAAGCTCTTGCCTTGTCTTCCACTTGTAATTTTGTTTTACTATTTTAAGTGACCATTTCCAGCAATTGTTCACACCCATATTTAAAATTCTGGCAAACACCTAGCCATACAACGAATATTTGCATCAAATCCCATCCAACAGCAACAGACTGGTTTTGATAGACTCAGTGTTAGCTAGACTCAGTGTTAGCTAGACGGGTGTTTGGGTGTCTTGAAGACGCCCTCCTTTGAGTCTGGACACCAAACCTTACGTTCCGTTTACAAGAAAAAGTAAGTCAGCAATGTAGATGCACTTCTTCTTTATATACAGCCAATCTTTTTCTCAAACTATGACCAACACCCCCATCCTACAGGATACAATGCCGTCCAAATTCAACAAAGTGAGATTTGCACAGCAAAATCAACAAGCCCGACATGATTCTGGGTCAAATCAATCTTTCCAGCTTCCCAAAGGGATAAGGTAGTCATAAGAGAGCTTGATTCAGTCAGTAGCCAGGCAAGCAAACAACAGTCAAGAGTGCTACGGGTTTATAGCCAAATTGGCTTCTCAGGTAGCCTGAGCCCAATTTCAGAGAGCTGTTAAGCAGAAAATGCTGCTTAGAAAATTTCTTTGCTAAGCAAAAAATAAGTGGGAAACCAGTGGCAAACAATGAAAACTTTATGGAATCTTGGCTGGTAATTAAGGTTACCTGTTTCTATTTAGTAATATCTGTAAGCTTAGCAAGTTTCTTTGATTACAAGCTTTATGAAATTCGGCCCTGGTTGCCTAGTCAAAAAATTACCAATACTGTCAAAATTCACAATGACGAGTCATCATTTTTGCAGGATCTGTGGTTAGTCTAGAAAATACAACTAGAGAAAGGCCTGTATACCTGGTGACGTTAGCCACGTGTCTCTTACTCAACTGACCCAGACGACCCTGTTCTGCATTCTCAAATAGCTCCACAACAATATCTGACAATAACAACAAACAAAATCCAATCAATTAATTCACCATTGAAATATTAGTCATACCACAAAACAACCATTGTAATCAATAATGTTGCACTTACAAAATATGCTAGTGAAAATAAAAATACTTATCAACATGTGTATCAACAGCCAAACCCAAAATACATTAATTGGTTATCAGTATTGGGTCTTTGTAGCTGCATATGTGTGCATATAAGTCCAGCTTGAAAATGTCTTCACTCTTCCAGCTTACAGGCAAGTCTGGTCCTGCCCGGAACAGTCATTTTACATGCGACATTAGACAAAAAAATGCAGAATCACATACAAAATGCAGAGTTTGGAAATAAAACTGGAAATATGTGTAATGCGAAGGTCTAACATGCCCGATAACAAAAGCTCTTTAAAATCAAAAACCAATATAATTGGATTTACTTAAACATCAAGTGGCGTACTGAAAATAGTAGAAATCTCTGATTCACTCACCAGTCAGAGGAAGTGATATCTCATCAGAATCTGCTCTTCCAGCATACAGCGTCTTTTTCATTCGCTTTGAGAGTTCAGCATGGACAGGGGAACACTGCAACAATAACATACACAAACTTTTATTAAATTTATATTAACAAATGATTATAGTTGGAGATCAAGTTTAGGGCTTGAATTTGACACTGGAACGCAGGCCCGAGGCCAGTAGCTTTAGTGTCGGGCCAGTAAACTCATGACTGGACAAATCCGGCGGTCTTGTGTTTTTCAATTGAATAATGACAACTCACTGTTTAATATCTTGGGCAAAAACAAATTATGTTCAAATGTTGACTTTGAGTCTGATAGATACTTTCAACTCTATTAAGTAATAAAGTATACTTACCACCCATAAAGAAAAATGACAAATCTTCTCTTACATGTTTTAGTGCAAGTTCAAACAAATAAAAACAGTTAAATGCATGTTAAACTGTCAGGAAGTTTTTTCCTCATTTTGATTAAATTGTAAAAACAGTTCTTGTCTGGTAAACATTTTGAGCTTTTTCCACCAAATTCGAGCCCTGAAGTTATAGTTCATACAACAATTGTTAGTAGTTTACAACAAGCAAGGGTAATTAAATATATGTTTTCCATTTCTCTGCTTATTACTACAAGGTAGATGTATCAAGAAACACAACACACACTATTTAGACCGAGTCTGATTGCGAACAAAGGCCTACTCATATATTTTAGTTTTTACAGTCTGAATCTACTCAGAAATGTGAAGTCCAGTTTCCTCAAAACTACATGGAAATCATTGCTTTTACTTTTACTTTCAATTTGTTTAAGATAGAAAACATTTCGGAGGGTTTGGAAAGAAGTGAACAGGAACCCTTTTATATTAGTACAGGCCTGTTTAGTGTTTTCATATGAACACATTCTTCCATTTGGATTAGGTTGGATCGGGGGACAATGCCGGCTACTCATGTACGTGTCAAAGAAGGCGCATTAGCCATTACTATTATTTATCTGCCGGCAAAACAGCGTTTTCAAATGATTTTACTGTCTCCAACAAAATATCCACTGCCAAAGTAAAAGTTAATGTTGTTTAATTTATAATTACCAATGCAATGTTAGGCCTAGCCCACCTTGTTGAGCTGTAATGGCTCTCTTTTAACATCGGTCTCATAACAATCATCAATGGCGAGTGTTATGAGACCGAGGTTAAAAGAGCCATTACAGCTCAACAAGGTGGGCTATGTTAATATAAATGAAAATGACTAATTTATTCACCATCGAACATGTCGAACAGCGGTGGCTTTATTTTCCAATGAATAAACAATGACCAATTGAACTTGTTGAACCTTATGTGTTGGCAATTTCAAATGATAGGCCAAGTGAAAGTGAAGTTACTCAACGATGTTGCAATAATTATGTTCAGTTTCTTGCCACTCGTTATCATGATAGCCTTTGCTTTACGTGCGTAACCAAAACATAAAGAATGCATACAACCCATGTGTTTTGTGAAGAACTTTGAACACTTATCAAGTTCAATATGCTCCTCGATTATGACAAATTCCGACCACAAATCTTTCCCTTGAAATCGTTAATATTATTCATACTCACTTCTAAATCGTCTATGTCTTCATATGTTCTTTCAAACTCGCTTAAATGCCCCAATAATTCCATTTTGGGAGCAGATTTTTTCTCACTTCGTTACTCGATTTTCTCGGGTATTGCGCCAACTGCAGAAAGGATGTGGTTAAAGTATTGCAAGCTATACACAGTAAACACGTGCGCTGCGGTCCCCAATATGACGTATAATCAACGCCCTTTGATCTAGAACGTATGGAGTAACAGTAAGTATGAATAATCATAACCTCTCTGAATTTATAGCTGTCCTCCTACGCCAGTGCACTTTAGCCTACTGTATACAAATCACAATTTGTTTATTATGGTTTATTTTAATTTCTGTTTGATACAATTATATACCACCAGAAAAAATGTCCCTGCCCATCCCTGGGCCCAATTTCATGGTACTGTTTCTACCTCCATGGTTTACCCATCTGGGCGTACTGTAGACCAGGCAATGAGGGCGTAACGCAGAATTCCATGCTGAGCCAGGCTATGAAATTGGGCCCAGCTCACTGCCAGGGAATTCAGCTTATGATTGTGTATATAAATCCAAGTTATAAAGTTTTAGGCTTCCACCAATAGTGATTTGGTTGACACCGATCAAGATAATTAAGTGTGAAAGTATACCGATTGTTTGGTTTACAACTTATTCATCTATCGTAATATTTTTCTTCTGACTTCTGATTATATTTCATAAAAACAATACTGAAAGAGGACCATGCCAGTCAAATGTTTTATAATTCAGTCCTAGCAACCAGTGGGGTAACAAACATCATCTATGATTACGAATTCCTCCATGACTCCATCTAATTCCTCATTATTCATTTGTGGACATTTTTGTATAGCGCCACCAGTGTCTTCCAATGTTGCCACTCATACATGGTGCATGCACATTATCACGGTCACTTTGCCATTTATTTATATTTTCCTTAAACCATCTCAGCTCGCTGGGGAGTATGCAGTCTGTGCTGCCAAGTATAGTGCATCAAGCTAAATCAGTCACAAGAACCATCTCTGCCCTTACAGGTACCCATTCATCCCTGGGTGAAGAGAAGCAACTATAGTAGAGTGTCTTGCTAAGCTAAGTGACACAAGCATCATGACAAGCAGGCCCGTAAACAGGGGGGAAAAAGAAAATTGAGGGGCGAATATGAATTGGGGGAGGCTATTTTGATAAAGAAATTGTATATCTGCAGTGACGCAGGGGAGTTGGAGATCTTTTAAAAATGGAAGCCCAAATAAAGCCATTTGGTCAATTTTTGCACTTAAGTTTTTGTGCACACCATTTGTTTAAATTTTGGGTGGACTTCTTATTTTTTGATTTTGGGGACTTTTTTTGAGGGGGGAAACCGCACCCCCCCCCCCCAGTTACAGGCCTGATGACAATGACAATGATTCAAACCCACACCCTAATTTACTTAGCCACCAGAACTTGAGTCCAATGCACTAGACAACTCTCTTCCAAATGAACTGACAGACGAGATCAATAAAAATCTACACCGAAACAGTCAACAAATATTTTTTAAATACTTTATTTGTGTTTATGGTACAATGCTTGTTCCACAAAATATACATATATACAATTAATTACGCTTTTAATCTGAAAGTGCCAATGACAGTGCAAACATTTTATATTATTTCATTATCAAGTTCTACACAGCAGAAAATAGTGAGAGAAAAAAAATCATGCATGGTTCACAAATAGGAAAAGAATGGTGGTCTAGAGGCACCAACTAGTTCCTTCTTCATCCCCAAGTAATCCTAGAACACTACAAAGACCTATACTTTTTGTAACAAAAGCTGTACCTTCCCTTTAACTAGAAAAAAATCATAAAGATATAATTCTTGTCTCCCCCTCACACCCTGGAAAAACCACAATATGTCCTGAACCCACAAGGTACAAGCCAGCATGTCTAATTCTGACTTAAATGCCTTCCAGCCTACTCATGCAAAGATAGAGAGACTAGGCCTATACGTTATTGAACGCTTGTTTGAGCTTAAGGGAGAGAAATCAGACACTCCCTCAACCTCAACAAAACTTCTTTCTTTTTTTCTTCAAACAAAGTGGACTCTCCTGGTTGGCATGATGAAAAAACAGAACCTCTAGATTTATGACCCCAGGCCACTCTGACAAGTCGGTAGATTTCTCAGATAAAGTACACTGACTAGGAGAACAAATCGTTTCAGCCCACATTATCCCATTCTCCTTGATAAGACGCACTAGATGCACTCAGTTTTATGCCGGACTTACTGTGGATTCACAGACTGATGTCTGAATGCTTTGTAAGTCAATGGCAAGTTAGCAATATTTTTCTTGATAATAAATACAGTCATTCCTGACAGGCAAAATGACCACGTCAAGTCTCCAAATGAGCACAATGTTGGTCGCTTGAGCTGAGAACACAAACCATGACACCTGAGCGGTAAAATAAATCCACCCAGTTCTATTTCTTGGGGCTACAGAAATCCGAGCTTGCCAGATATTATTCCACGGCATGCCAACCCGATAATCAGTTAAGTTTGAAATGATTTGTATTGGGATGATGGTTTTGGTTTGATGTGTTAACCGTCACCGATGGCCAACTTGACTGCTGTATGGTTTCTAGGACTATTGGTCATTGACATCGGAGCTGTACTTGTTCTTTTTAACACACAAGCGGTCCCTGGGGGGCATTGATACTGTCACTTCCATGGCTCCAAGAGCTCTTTCATTTACAGAGTGAAAACCTCTTTGCTAAACATGCTGCGCATCGGTGAACCATAGAGTGGGGATCCTCAACTAGTTTACCTGTGTGACACGTTGCCACTGACTTCAACAAGTCTACCTCCATTTTCATTCACTTATGATGCCAATAATTGGCTTCACTACAAGCTGTTCTCAAGTACACAAATTGCTTAGCACGGAAACTCTTACTTAGAAATATAGTTGTTACCAGCCAAAATGACATGAGCTGTGAACTGAAACTAGTTCCACGTTAATTTTGTGCTTATCTAGCAAAACCAATTGATAAGCAGAAGTATCCTGCGCACCAGCTTTGTTAAGTTTGGCCCTACACACATTGATTTTACCCTACTCACTATATTTCATCACCGTTTTCACGAAAAAGCCACATGTGTTGAAATGACAAATTATTTATTGATATAGTAAGGGGTGTATATTTCAATAATTATATTTTGCATTTTCACAAAGAGCCACACATCCCAAAAGATACATGTAACACATTGCAACAAATTAGGTCATATTGTTTGCTATGTGTGCCTTTCTTGTGTCAAAACTCATTATTCAGATGGGCGTATAAGTAGGTCATCACAAAGAGACGCATATCTTTGACAAATTACCGGGCAATTAGCCAATATGTAAAGAAACTAGTTCTTGTAATGGAGAGGTTAAACTTTAAACTGCAAACAGTGGTTTTAGTATTGCAGATTTTTAGTTTTAAGCTGTAAGCAGAGTGTACAATGTACAATGTACACTCAATCACTTTTTTGTGTACATAATAAAAATTGTGGCTCTTCGTGAAAATGATGACAATTTGCATGGTATCTGAACTGCTATATGCTAAATAACACTTTGAGATGCCCCAGCTTAAGGCACCAACCTTTGTATCAATATTTTGTCCTTCTGGTTCTCATTAGAATTAAATTAAACAAAGTTTGGCCTTGTATGGAATCAACAAAACATATCAAGTAAATTTTATGTTGCCAAAAAATACAATAATCTTATTTAACAAACACCTTTTTTCTAGCTTTCTGCAAAAGATTACTTTTCATTTTTAAAAATACATATTTGGTGTTTTTTTTTCTTATTTACAGCTAATCAAACCGACATCTGCATAACTGATGTATTTCCTTGAAAGGAATCAAGTTTCCTGCAAAAACACATTGAAATGTATACATTTCAAAAGCACCTTTTCCTAATGTTGAATGAAATTTGACTTCAGGTCAAATATTCATATACTAGAGCTACTTAGTACACAACCTAGTCATGACAATGGTTCCCCTCTAAAACTTGTTAGAAAAGTTAGCAAGATAACGGAACACTTTCCTCTTAACAATCTCTTAAACAATCTCAAGTCCATATCTGTCCAGGCATCAACATTCAAATTATCTGTGATTGATTTGTTGCTTATATTATTAATTTGAAAGTAAGTCATACTTTTTCTACAAAAGAGCAATAGTAAGGATTAAAATTCAAGAAAGATTAATTTGAAAAAGAAAAAAGTGACACCAACTATGTATCTTTAATTCTATCCTTAATTTATAAAACCACAAGTTACGATTCAGCTTTGGTATGATAGCAAGGCAACACAATTAAAGTCACAGAAAAAGCAGCAATGAAAGTCAAGGAATTCTCTACGAGGTATTTTGTTCTTTACAGTTTGAACAATTGAGCAGGGGTTTTCTTTTTAAGTTTTCAAAACACAAACAAGTTTGTTCTTTTGGAATTAAGAGAAATTTGTACAAGTCTTCAACGCCCTTGATTTTGGGATAGGCCTATGCATTAAAGCCAGGTCATACTGGATGAAAAATGCAAAGCAAAACTGCTCTAACACAATAGATCTTGAGCAAAGTATTTACCTAAGTTGAACCATGGAGCAATAAACTAGATTTAGTTTTAAATTGCTCAATGGTTGAACTGTGTTAAATTTGTTGAGAATGCTTAGTTGTGGATCTCCAATTTGAAATCATACATCAACCTTGCTTAAGATAAATGCAGTTAATGGCCTAAGGTTTTGAGGGCCTAAGGTTTGTACATCACAAAGCAGTTACAATTTTGCAAGACTGCAGGGCATTTACAAAAAATGTTTAACACTGCCAGCAGTTAATTCTTTACTTCACACAAAATCAGTAATTGTTTTAACTCTTTGTGCTAATGTCAAAAGAAAAAAGAAAACAAGTAAATGTTTTATTACAAACACTACAAGTAAATCAACTGCTCCATCATATCTCACACACAAAAATAAAACACCCATGGTCTATTTTCCTCACAATGTTTCCTTTTTTTTGAGTAAAAGCTTACATCAGAAATTTACAACATTCTATTGCACTTTTGATTTGAGTTTTTGATAAAGTTGGCTACGCAGATAATTAATTACCAAATGGCAGACATATGCTTTTAAATACAAAAATATCATCAAAAGTTTTTTAGGAGGAGAAATATTAAGCGCACTAATGATAATGGTACTGCCTGGGTTTTATTCACAAGTGGAAATTTGTTGGGTGCTTATAAAGAATGAAAGTGTACTTTATATTTTCCTACAACAAATAGGAAAAATTTGTTTATCGTCATAAACCTACATGTATTTTAAGCGTATAGTCATAATATTTTTGAGCATCTTTGAAAAAACATTTTCAAACTTTTTAGTTAAACACCAGCCTAGTAAACTATGTTGCTCCAATCTATAACAAGGAAACAGGTTTTTTTTAAGTCTTATTCTACTAAGTAATGTTTGTTTTTTTCTAAGAAGTTAACACTTTCTTCACAAACGGCACTGAATTAAAACACAGACAGAATTTAGACAAGATGTGTCACAAAGCGGGCAAGAAATAACTTCCGGTTTTAAGTGAAAACAACTTTTCCAAACATCAATAACTTCACAGTGGGTGCAGAGGGTGCGCATTGTTGACATCTTCTCAAGTCTCTTTTTTTTAAAGAGGTGCTGTGATGATGATTTTAATCAACATTTAAGATATTTGTGTTCAAGTGTTCATCACAACATTGAAATTTGAATGAATCACACAGAATAACAAAGTGCATATCCCATACTTAGGGTTTGAGTGGAAGATACAAGTGAAGACACAACTCTCCTAAAAAGAGGTAATATGGAGGTATTTGAAAAAAGGTATTCATTATGGAAGATTATGAATTAAGCTCCGGGGTTTCAAATGAGTTTTATTGCCAATGCCTACCAAGCCCTGGCAGGTATTACACTACATTTTGTGCAGTGCAGCCACCTTGTACTCTTCCACAGAAATGATGCAATCGAACTGAGGCTGGAAGACAAAACAAATTAGCTAGGTTCCTTTCTTCAAATTGTTATCGAATCACAATTCTATGATCAGGAAACCAACTACAAAGATGGCTGTGCTGTACAAAAAGTTTGTCAAGTTTGTTGATTTTGAAGGGCTATATTAAAGATTATAGCATGCAGACATGAAATGAATTCTTCTCTGCAAAAAACTATAGCCAACGAAGAGCACTTCACATTGCACAACAGTTTTGCAACAAGCTCCAATCCCACGTAGGATTGGGTGAGTTTGTGTCCGCAAATATCTCACTTGAAGGTCTTCACACTCGAAAACAGAAACCTTCATAGTTCATGCCTATTTCATATACTTATTACACCAATTTGGGGGGGGGGGAACATACACATACTCAAACCTTTGTTTTGTCCAAATAAAATGTTGAATGGATTATCAGCTGGTATTCTGTTTGAAAGAATCCAGATGAGTTTCAAATTTTCTGAAACTGATGACACAAGAACTATCATAAGATGATTGACAGGTAAACCTACTCAGATGATTGCTTAATATGTAACATTACTATCTTTTGTTTAGGTAAACTTTTACATCAACATTTGCAAATATTCGCAAGTTTGTGTTTTTAATATTTTTTTTCAATGACAAATGTTGTCAGGGCACAAGAACAAAATGGAGCTTTTGAAAACTATTTTTAAAACACCCTCTATTTATTTGAGACTGACGAGGACTGGCTTTACTGGCTTAATCAACCGTGCATTATGGGGCAATCAGCAGTTTGTGAACATTTGTTTGTCAACCATTGACATGAGTTTCATTCTTCCCAATCAACTAAACTCTGGACATCGGACGGATATCAGTTTAATGTGGACTCAGAATTAATTATGTCAGTTGGGACAAATCACCAAACCATTTTGTAGTTGTTAATGTTGCATCACGGTAAAGCAGCAGCAAGCTGAGGGCCTATTTCATATGAGCGTCTAATTAAGCACAAAACAATTGCTGAGCAAAATGAAAAGTATGGTTACCAGTTAAACATGCTATGTAATGCACATAACTTTTGACTGGCTCCCTAATAATTTGTGCTAAGCAAGTACTTGTTAGGCAATTTTTTTGTGGTTTGCATCTCTATGAAATTGGCCTAGCTCTTCAATGCTTCAGATCCCAATACAACTAAAAAATGAGGTATGAAACAAACACAACATTAATTCGCACAAAATATATCTTGTTTTATTTTTGTCTTGATTTTCAGACATTTTTGTTTCGATTGACAGATAAACAGCCCAGGGTTCACTTAATCCCCCCTTATGGAACATAATGGTTCCTCAACTTCTGGCATCCATGACATTGATCATTCTGTCTGAGTTAGTGACGCTGAACTGACGTATGTCTGAGAGTTTCATCATGAGACGAGGGAAGACCAGCCGATCATTTGGATGGTTGAGGAGAATCTGAGACTGGAGAGCTTGGACAATCTGAAGCTGTAATGTCTCGATTTGGTCAGGTACTAGTAGGCCTGGACGATCTACAGGTGTCCAAAAAGAGGAACAAAACACAGATGAGTGGAAATTTGTCTAGATATATTTGTTAGAAGAATGCTAGCTTTTAAAGTGCACAATAAAGACCTGCCCTGGAGACAACAATATAAAATAAATTGCAATACTGTTTATCTTTTTGCCTAAGCCTCTTTCCTCACTGAAAAAAATTAGTAAACAAAATCACAATCGATTTAGAAAAAAACAAAAAATGAAAACATTGAAAACATTATTGAAACAATGTTTATGGCACATGGTAAACAATTGAAAAAAATAGTGAAACAATATGCTGATAGGCACATAGTAAGAACCGAAACTCACACTACAGTGGAAAATTATAAGATTGAAAGGAAGAAAGAAAGAAAGAAAGGCAGAAAGAACACACACACACACCTGCTGATAATAGGATGACAGCAGTAAACAGCGCCACCTCACAGTTGGTTAGCTCCAGTTGCTTGAATTTCAGGCCGAATTCGATCACATCCTGGATGATTTCGATCAGCGGCGTTATCTTAGTCCCGTCCTGGCTAAGTTCCTGCTCAGGAAGGAAAGAGTAAAAAATCAAGACATCAATAATCGTCTACTCGGGGACGAGATGCGGGGGAAGATTTTAGTAAGGAAGGAAGTAGGGTGGTAGGGGTTGCTTAAAGACACCTCATCTGGTGCAATCCTTGGTTTTCCCTTTCTACTTCTCTCGTGAAAGGTTGACTCATTTTGTTTATAAAGCGGCTTTCCTGAAGTGATTTAGTTTATAGTGGGATTGGATAAACAGTTCTCCAAGGGGAAAAAACACCACTTTATTAACCTTTTGTGAAATGTTTTACTGGCAGGAAAAATATATTAAATGAACTGACTGTGTCTCAAAATAGACACAAATCTTTTGTCAAAGGAAAGTGAAAGTGACTTGGAGGAGTCCAAATAAAAATAAAAAGAATACATTTTTGAAGTGAAAGATAGACACGCAGCATTCAGTATTTGGTCAACAAAGTGTTTTTATGCTCCACTAAAATAAAAAATATATATTTAAGTTACACTCGGTCATTTTACACCTTTTTGGAACAAAGTTTTACAACTGTGGATGTGATACTAACAAATTGTACAGTACTCATGCAAACTGCCCCAACACACACATGTACTTCAGACAAAAGGAGTTTGATTTGGCAAAAAAGAAAGAAATATAAAACCAGCATAATTACGGGCATAATTACAGCAGACCAATGGTCAAGAGGATGAATCACTAAACAAAATTATGGTAAAATGTCAATTTTTCAAGAGATTTACTGACTCAATAAAAACGTAAATTTAAACAATTCATTTTGGTAAGTAATTTGTTTTTTCAATAAAATATGATGGGGGAAAATCTAAAAAGTAATAAAAAAATATATATATATAAAAAAGTGACCACATACCTTGTGGTATTCTATCAGTGCACACATTCCATCCTTGACTGTGATCACATGAGCCAGACGGACCAACAAAACCTCCAGTGATCCACCTTTGAGTAGCGTGATCTGGTCGTCTTTGTCCAGGTTCAGGAAGCCCGGGATCATCTTGGCAAAGCCGATGATGCGTGTAATTGAGGGAGTGAAGTTGTTGGTCACGAGGTCGGTGATAAGTTTGGTCTGGCTCTGGGTGCTTGTTGAATTGCCATTTCTGTTAATCTGGGGGTAACAATATAAAAAATAGGAATAGAAAATAAATGGTAAAGAATGAATCATTTGTTAATTGTTGTTCTTGGGTGTTGTTCTTCAAAGAGCAAGTGATGAGTCAATTATAAGGTTAACATTTTTTTGTTTTAAACAACTCTATAGTTGATAAATAAGGGTATTTGCGGTATCACCATGTGGTTAAGTCGTTGATATTATATTATATTAACAATAAATCACTTTCCACTTATGAGGAACATGATCGATGTGCTACTAGAGCAGGTTTATCAAAAGAAACAATATTTGCAAAAGACAGTTGAAAGGAAAACAAACTACCAACCACAGACTGACAAAATCAGCCCAACATCTCAAAATCAGGCCGTGACTGCAGCTTTAGAGGCAAGTGCCAAGCATAGCAAGACTTTGTTCTGTGTTTTTCAGTTTTCAATGACACAGCTGAGAAACCTAAAACAAGGAAATAAGCTGACTAGCTGAAAAGTTGCATGCCCGCAGAATGAACAACAGAGGGCAGCAACCGACTCTGCATGACACACAATGACATCAAGAATTTCAAAGACAAATAAATGTTGGTACATTTTTGTTTTTGTTTTCTTTTTAGTATTACCAAAAAGTATGCCTTGATAGAAGTCATTCACTCTTTCATCAACAATAAAAATACTGCAAAAGAAATGCTCCTTAAATCCCTTACCATGGTTGGAAAGTACTCGCTCCATCCATTGAATGTGAAACAATCCCATAGCGTCTTCTTCTGTGCCTCATGTATACTAAGAATGAGCTGCTCCATCTTCATTTGGGTCTCCTCTGGATTCACGATGTATTCACCTGATGGGGACTTGGGTGGGGACGGGATGGGCATACCTTGGGGTTTGCATTTCTTTGGGCATCGTCCAAGACGTACAGCTTAAGAACAAAATTTAAAGGAAGAAAAAGGGACAAATTAATCAAAGTGTAACTCTTTTGTACTCGGCCGTTGTACTTTATGTAATATGATTTTGCTTGAACACATCATTAATTGTTTTGTTTTTTAAATCCATTAATTTCTGTGAGATAGTGAGCAAGGTTTTATTTTAGCTTTTGTTTTGCTGATACCTCTTCAGGAAAGTCATAAATTTCAACACATACTTGTATCACACAGCCTCTTATCTCTTTTACCATCATCTATAAGCAAATTTTAATCCCAGGTGAAAAGGTTGTTAAATGGTCCAACTTTAACATGTTCTTTTGTTACATAATTGCCAGGGTAGGTCATGGATCTGATCTTCTCCAACCCCGGCCACAGCTAATCAGTCACCATCTATGGGACTGCTTCGATCAGGGGACATCGAAGAAAGAGCCAACCAGAAGAATGCTCTTACCATCCTTGGACATGCCAACGTGGAGGCACTTCTTGAGTCGACAGTACTGGCAGCGATTCCTGTTAATCCTCATGATGAGGCATTCGTCTCCCTTGGTGCAGACGCGATACTTGACGTTCTGCTGGATGCTGCGACGGAAGAAGCCCTAGGGTTCAAGAGAGACAGAGAAACGGTGATAACGTCAGACAGGTGGAGCTTTCATTGGGAGGAGAAGGTGTTTGAGGAGTAGCAGTTTTTAAGATTTCAGGGAGGAAAAGGATGGGACAGATAATCAAATCTTGTGAGACTAAATCCAGGAATCTTACTATTGATCATTGACCATTAGGATGCTGTCAAGGAAATTATAGGCTGGAAACCGAATGAAGACACTTTCAATATCATGACTAAGGTTTGATTTGATTGGAGATAACTATGAGACAGATAAATCTTTGTTCTAGACGACTGACGCAGGGTAGAAATCACTGAAGAAAATGGCAATGAGTTTCCTTTTATTACATGTTGATGTCAGAAATCTTGAACTAAACAGAAGTTTAATCTGAATATTGGATAAAGAAACCAATAGAGAGCAACACACACAAAATTTGTAGTTTTTTTCTTGTTGTTCAATTAAAATCAACTGTATAAACAATCATAAATAAAAAAAAACCAAAACCCATAAATAACAAAGAAATGCAGTAAATGCTATTCAAAGCATCGAAGTAATTACAATTATTTGCCGACAAAAGAGCTGGATAGTTGATTTACGTTTGACTAATAAGGAGATTTTTTTTTTATTATTTCAGTGCTATACAATCTGTGTTCAGAGTATTGTAAGAGGACATCAATATTGCCCAAAAAAAAGTACAATTAATTGTCTTCTTCACCTTTTTTTGTACCTTTTCTGCAAACATTATGTCAATGATTCATTTAAAAAACCAATATTAGAAACAAACATTGTGCAAAAAAAATATAAAAAATATTGCGAAGTCATGCATGTTTACAGGTACCGCGGGTTTTACAATAAACAAATAATAATTAATAAGTTTATTATTACAGCGAAACCAGTCATCTTGGCTACACAACGTGAACATTATCAATCATGTGATTTTTTGATTACACAGTGTCCTCTATATATAAATAAAAAGTCAGGTTATACAGAGTTCACGCTCTAGTTGCATATGAAAACCAGTAGACGTGCACGCACGACAGTATTAAAGGTGGCATGTGCACAAAATGTATGGAAGTCACTCTAAACATATAGGGCCTACATTTACTACAAAAGCCAAACTTGGAAAATGTCGATCATTACTGAATTTTTCTTTTTAAGATGTGTTATATTTACATGTTGCAAGACAATTAACTCGCCAAATCCTAAAAATGGTTTGCTTTACTCATTGACATGTTACCTGGCCCACATACTATAATTGCATAAATTGGTTTGGTTGCGAATCCGAAAAAGGACGAGCATCTTGGGACTCTGGGAGATCCATAAAAGTACAAAAATTCTCACTAATAAACATAACTCCCTTGACATTTGTTTCTAAAACCACTTCTGCATCACATCCCAATTAGTGGAGCAACTGCATCAAATTTTCATTTTGTGGAGTACAGCATTTTCATGTACATGGCTCCCATCAAAATGTTGCTGTCAGTTTCTGATCTTTATAGGCGTGCCTTGTTTAGCTTTATTTTCTTCTCACTTTTCGTTTTGGGCAGTTGTGAAGTCATGAAGCATTCTGTTCCTAATTGCCAGAAGACATTATGGATGATCAAGTCATCCATTTTCTGACGAATTGATACAGGAAATCCATGGATAATCATTGTTTTGTTTGGAGACGGGGTTACCGAGCAACAGGCTTATTACTGACTAGACATCAATGATGTGAAATTATAAAAACTAGCATTGTCCCACATTAGTGACGTCCTTTCCGAGAACTGTGCCCTTTTCACGGATGCCCTTTTGCAATTGTGTTAAGTGGCCGTGGCGCCCTCCATAATCATGCTAATTTATCAGATGCTTCGGAGCATCTTCTGCATTAGACCATCAGCTACGTGGTTAGGGTCCCAACTGAAACTTCTGCTAACTTTGTCAGATGAACCACTTATCAAGAGATTAGTTTGAATAATATGTGTCTCCAAAACTGAAGGAAGGGCCCAAACTAGGGATCGGTTGGGGGAATGACATTTAAACGCAGTCCTGAATATTAAATGGAGCTCACCAGAATCTTAAAAACTACTTGAACGAAAAGGTGACCTTTGTTCAAGAGTTTGTAAACTCAAGATTGTAAAGTTAGTGTAACAGTGGGGCACAACACAAACAGTTTGCCATTCTATAATTCTTTACCCAATATCTTGCTTTGTGAATTGGCTGCAAATCATTCTACAGTTGAATTCAATAATTTGATCAGTCAAAATGCAACAGTTACCTTTTTTGGGCAACTGTTGTATAAATGTGACCCTCCTCCTCTTTCCCCAAGTCCTGTCAACACTCCCCCATAAAACACCTTTGTATAATTTCTGTCATTGACCTCTTCCATTGCACTTTTGAGGAGCGTGTACCATTGTCATTCAGCTCAAGTCTTTGACACACAGTAAGGTTGTAATGATTAACATTAAGACAACATGTCCTGCGAGTACTAAAGCTAATAAACTGACATAGATTCATTGATGTCTCTGAGCTCTCTCAAAAAACTCAGTACAATACGGGTCGGACGTATAATTGCATTAAGATAACCATCAGTAGAAGCGGAATTCAACTTGAAGCTTCGCTTTTCTCTTCGGCTAAAATTGATGTTGCCATTAATAATAGACTGTGCAAGCCTCACACGTGTTCAAAAACTTCGGACACAAAAAGGGCATGATTTCATTTTCTTCACATGTTACCTCATATACATGGTTCCCAAAAGAATCCCAACAGTTTAAAAACATGTGAGACTTGCTCAGACTATATGGGCAGTTGGAAACAAAACTTAACAAAACAACGAAAGATGAGGAACACTAAACTAACAGTGGATGGACACAGCGTTACATTAAGCTACAGGCCTGGAATAACATGGAGGCCATGGATACCATGGCCTATGTTGCCCTAGTCTTGGCCTTGGCGCCTTCAAAAGTTTCCCATAGACTTTAAACCATTTTCCAATGGAAGTGTCCTTTGAAAAATGAAAACAGCCTTG
This sequence comes from Plazaster borealis, assembly GCA_021014325.1. Lineage (NCBI taxonomy): Eukaryota > Metazoa > Echinodermata > Asteroidea > Forcipulatida > Labidiasteridae > Plazaster > Plazaster borealis. The sequence goes on along the minus strand of CM037471.1, from coordinate 24,269,595 downwards.
GCCTCTCAAAGATGAATTCCATGCCTGTAACTATGCAGAACTGAATCCATCAGAATCAAGCAAGACCCACTGTTGGATTTTGATGGTCTAGGGTTTAAGTGTCTGAAAGACAATTTATTTGTTCTGAATCCAATTCTTACCTTGCATCCCTCGCAGGCATGAACGCCGTAGTGAAACCCTGATGCTTTGTCTCCACACACTCGACACAAGACGGCATAGCCGTAACCCCCAGTCATTACACTCATTTTGCCCTGAAAATTGACCAGAAAGATAAACAGAATATATGTTAATCAATCAAACAAGTCAAGCAGTTCAAATTAGCACACAATTTTTCTCAGTAAGAAATCCAAATTGCATGGATAAATTCACACACAGGGAGTGGTTAGAGGATTCGACCAATCAACTCCTCCTTCTCCAACCCCAAAGATTATCCGACTCTCCTACATTGATGTACCTGATCCAAAAGACAGACTGAGTTAATCTTCAAGACTCATGTATACTATGCACAGACTTGTTTTCTCAACACTACCTGGTATTCAAAACTAATACCGATGGCATGGTGCACACCAATCTGGACACCAACCCCCAAGAACGCCAAGTTATTGGTTTTCTACACACGTCTAAGAATTGAAACTGATCGACTTTGACTGTGGGGGTTGATCTAGAACATTTTCGGGAGGGAAAAAAAAAACTCCCACAAATTCCAGGGTAACTCTAGGTTAACAGGACAAAAAAACAGCATCGCATTCCGACTTCCGCAAAACAATTGAGTTAAGAGCGTTTATACAGTCCGGATATACAAAAATAATTTGCGAAAGCTCCACGTGCCTCAACCATACAAGTGGTGTCATGTTAGGACGCTGCCTTTTTGACCTCCATTTGAAAGGAATGGGGGGGGGGGTAAATCACTTTCTCTCACAACAAATGGATTTGGTATGGAGGGCCTGCAGAAACTGCATATAAGATTACTTTCGGGCAAACCACGTAAATTACAGTTGAAATTAAAATACGATTTGGGTTTTTAATTAATCTTCCTATCATCAGGAGGCTCAATATACAGCTTCAAAAAACAACAAAATATTTACTTTAATATTTTTATCTCCAAGGGTGGGCGGAGGGGTCATACTTCAATCTGGCAAACTTCATTCTTGAAGGGCCAGGGTCTTGTACTTAACTTTGTGTTATTTTGAAAGAGCTGCGCTATCCGTGTGACTTTTGGTAACCCATTCTGCAGACTCTGTTTATTTTGATTTAAATTTCGTTTTCAACACAAAATACAGAAATAATCTACATTCTGCAAGTCAACCTGATGAGCAGGAAAACAAGGAATAAAAACTACTAGCAGATTTTGAAACAGATGGAACACATACTGTAAAGACTGGTAAATATTCTCCTCATAACTTTTTGGTTTAGATGACTATCACCAAAACAGTGCTGTCATAAGAAGCGATCTAGCAAGTAGTAACATACAGCTAGTACATAGAGGTTGATAATCATATCATGGTCATCCCAGGACAGTAGTGGTCATCAAAGGACCGAAAAACCTTGGCTATTATAACGACACCCATGTCACCCTAGTGTCATTTTCCCCAACCTGGTTTTGCTACGGCCATCCAGAGCCATTGACCTGACCCACAATTGATCCACCTGGTTCCCATAGACACACACAACTGAGATAGCACCTACGGGTCCATGCCCTATATACAAAAGTAGGTCAGGTTTTTATAAGGTACACACATTTTTCTAGTTGCCGGGAAAGAAATTATGATCAACCTACGCGCTGAACGTGGGTTTTAACGGGGAGTCAGTCGTTGGCTTGTGGGGCTTTCGGATGATACGGGTTAGTCTAATGTAAACTGGTATCTCAGCTGCTGCAGGAAATACTAGGTATTATTCAAGTCCGTTGTACGACACTAACTGAGTGATCGTTTCCTTATAGACTTTTTTTCGACTACAGGTTTTTAAGTTCACAAATGAAATTGATGGCTCCCAGTTTGCCCACTTAAAGATGCTGTCCCCATTAGAATTAGAAATGTTATTGTATGCACCATAAAAATACAGAAATTAAGTTTCCATTGCACATAAGAATAACAACATTAATTTAGTTAAAAACAATAATTTATCAACAATTTTTTCTCTCAAAATTAAACCAATGCAAATGAGACTTGACAAAAAAGGAACAGGACGCCTGTGTACCACAAATCAACTCATTGAGCTGCTTAGCAGGAACATTTCTCACCAAGATTATCTACTAGGAACATACTGATGGCAAGTAGTCATGAACAATAAATGGTATTTTGGTTGGTAACCATATTATGGTAAGCATAATTTGTTGTACTTTTTGCACTTAAGCAGCTCTATGAAATTGGACCCAGCTTGTTCAGATAAGCAATACTTTTTTCCAGGCGCTTTGGAAAATGTGCAGTGTTCAACAAAGTGCCTTTATAAAACTGGCCACAAATGTTTTTATTTTTCTGTTTTGACGTTCAAACATTTCTTAAGAGATGGTATAACATAATAAAATTGATTTTCTAAAACTGATTGTAATGTTGTTGTCTGAGGAAACAGTTTTAAAAACATTGTTGTTTATTGGGGGTATCTTATGGAATAAATGGGTCACGTAATAATAGATTAAGGCTACCCGTAACTAAATTAAATATGAAATAAAGCAACACCAATTTTCTTTTTCCAAAGCTCCAATGTTATTCCATCCCTTACATCAGCAATCCAAACCTGACCTAAATTAGTAATCTAAACAAAACACATTAAGTCCATGTCAGACGCTTTGGTCTTGTTGTAAAATTTACTTCAAATCCCCTGGAAGCCCTATGAGAAAGCAATGTAAAATCAAACACACACATCCGCCAACTCTTAAAGTTCAAGCTTAAACGAGTGCACACATCAAGGCAGGGTAAATAGCGCAATAAATAATAATATAAAAACTCCCTGACACACAGCGCTATAAATAAATTAAAATCAAGCCCCAGTGCAAGCCCTGAAACATGGCCCACTTCATGGAAATGGAGATCCTGTGATCACTGACGACGTCTGGCCTAGTTATTTTTTTCCCTCCTTTTTTTTCTCTTCTCTTCTCCTGATGTGGGCAGAGTTCTCGGGTGAAATTAGCCCAGCATGTGCATACGTAGGAGGGAGGCCAGAGCAGTCTGCGCTACGAGGCTAAGCGCATTTCTGGGAATTGCTTGATCTGGGTCACAGACAAAGGACTGTGGAGGAGGCTCATTATTAATATGGAATTAAAAATTATTATTTCAAGGGTGATGGAAAATATGAAAGGTTGGTGGTATAAGATGTGGCAAAGGGTTGGAAGGTTTTGGCAGTATTTGTTTTTCTAATGGAAACGCAAGAAAGAAGTGTCAGTCACTTAAATCAGGTGTTTCTGTGGCGGTAAAAAACACGATCCAACAGAACACAATGATTTTTCTTCACAACAAAATGCCAAGATCAGGGAGTTTTTCAACCTTAAAAAAGGTCACCAGCTACCTGTTTTCCTGAAAATGTTCGATAAAAAGTTGACAAATTTACTAGGGGTTTATAAATATTGTTTTTGATCTTGTTTAACTTCCTGGAGGTTTTACAACTGCCTCCACAATCCAGGACTGTTGTAAAGTTCTGAACCGTTCAAAATCAAGTTAAAACTTCTCTTTGATTTTGATCCAGTTGGAAACAATACCACAATAATTTTTGAGGTAAAAGTCAAGATTTTGATTAATACCATTGACAAATGTACATTATGCATACAGCAAAACATCCTAAGTTGATTAGTGAGACAGTTATTTTACTCTTTGTTTGAACTTGACTCCTCCCAAATCCCCTTACATTTTCTGTATGAACATGAAGATTTTGTGGTCAGCTACCCCAAGGGTTTCAGTCTACATTTCTGTTGGCCCAGTTCCACCGATCAGGCTGCCGAGTCATGAAATTCAACATGACGTGACGGAGGGATGAAATGGAAAGGGGAACATTTTGGTTGTGAATACCATGAGAGCATAATCCATTTTCCATGGCTTTGGTTTGGAAAAATGGAGGGTGGGGGGGGGGATGAGGGCAAAGACGTGATATGAATTACCAATGAAAGATTTATTGCTAGGTCGTTGACAGGCAGGCGTGTGGGATTATGATGCTTGTAGGGTTGGGTTACAGAGAGAAGTTGTTGGTGTTGGCTGTTGGTACGGGTGTAATATCATTCCTATGGTTGTACATGCACAATGAGGTGATCCAGTAGTAGGCCCCAGCGACTAGTTGGTATACCCTGGCCGCCTTATTGATAAACTGTTTGACCTGATTTGGTTAATGGTCTTGGATCAGTGCTAATCCAAGCCCTGATCCCTGGGGACAGAGCGAGTCTGACTGATGGTACCAAGCTCTGTATGGGGACACATTATTGCGATACCAATTCATTGTACTTGTAGTACTTGGGATGTGAACAACTGCTTTTACAGACTGGAGAAAATACGTGGAAAAGGAATTATACTGAAGGTATTCTAGATAGAGCTAGTCTAAGGGGAAATTCAAAACAGCTTCAGGGTTTAAGTTTATACATCCATAATAATTATAACTCTTATAATAAAAAGTCATCAGAAATGCGTTGAAACAAGTTGAATGAATAATTAGTTGGTGTTACTTTCTATACTAACAACCTTCATCCCTTAAATAATGACAACTTTGACAACCTCTTAACTACAGCAATGAAACCCTTACTCAAAGTGATCAACTTACCCTCAGCCTCACTCTCCACAGACCACAGCGAAGAAGAAAAACACAAAAGAAGCTACGCTCAACTTCCCTGACAGAGACCCCAATGGCAATCAAATTGCACACATAGAGAGATGGGGGGGGGGGTAAACTTATGCAGGACCAACCACTGATGTTCAACCATGTACCAACAGATGGGTCTACATAGAAATCACAGATCCAAGTTCCCGTTGGTGCCTACTTTATTACAGCGCTGCACAGGATGAAGCAATTGACAAGCGTCATGAACTGCTGCACGTATACACACCGCCTGTGACTTTGAAAATCAGGGCATCACGCTGTTGTACTAGAACTAGGTGACTGTTGGCTAACCTGAATACGAGTTGACCTCTATCGCTTTTCAGGCAGTCCTGAAATGTAGTTGACCTTTGAGCCAGCAAAAGTGGACTGCGTCTAAAACTGAACTCGTTGGAACAGTCCTGGCATAGTACACCAAATGTATTTCAACTTCAGGCGACCTCCTGAGTTGGCATACTAACCTTAATTTCAACCCCCCATAGATATTCACTGTTGACTTGAATTCTGTCCTTGAGGACCATGTCTGAAAACCTTATCACAAAAAAGTCTGCTTTTTAGGGTTCAATTATTGTTGACATTCAGTAATCACTCATGAAGCAAATTTAAACAATGCATCACGTCACAAACAATTACATGTTTGGGTACCTGGTATGTGTGGGCCAAGGGGTGTATGAGCTGGAAATCTGTACAAACTCAGGCAACCTGTATAGGTAAGGTAGTATAGGTAAGGTAGGAGAGGCTTGCCCAAGCTGTTGTTGTAGTAGTGACCTTTAAGATTTCAAATTATATTGCCATGTTTCATCATCTAAGTTAATGAGTTTATTTTACCAACACACAAACATGGTTTAATCAAAGTGCCTACAATAACATGGACAACTATTTTCTATACATGACCAGCAATTACTTATGTTTGTTTTTATTTGAGATCCTCGTTGAACACCCCCCCACAACAATGACCAAAATATTGATAATTCTTTTGTTATCCTGTTTCTAACACTGAACTCCTTAGTTTATTTCAACCCCATTAAAAAAATGCATGAGCTTTCGTAGTAACAATTTACTTCATCAGATGCCTAATTATCAAACCAACAATTAACCATTGATGAGTAATTATATGTCACTCCAAACATCAACAATGGGGGGGGGGCGGTCAGAACAAACAACAAACACTATGGTGGAGTGCATGTTCATCTTGTTTAGTTTTCAAATGAGAAATGTTCCGCCCGAATGGACTGCATCAAAAGAAACCAAATGAGTCATGCCAGAACACTTACTTACTTGAATTACCGTTAAATAGTTGAAAGACTCCAAGTCCAAATTAGAGCTCGTTGGGTTTTCATCTGGGATGATTGTATAAGATTATTGGGCCATCCATCGATCTCACTTTATCAAAAGGCTGTGGTTTACTGTACTATTGCTATAATTGTTTCTAATTTGATTTACATTACGAGCCCTATTTGTTAGATTTTTTTTCACAGAATTTTGTTTATTTACTTTAATTCACTGAGTCATATCTAGTGCAAAAAAAGACGATGAAATCTTTTGTATTGGTGTTTGTTTTCAGTGAGTCACAGCAAGTATGACAAAAAAAGTCACCTTTTGAAAATCTCAGTGTTTTTGTCTTCATATTGACCGCATTTTTGACCGCATCAGGCACTTTCAAAGACTAATTTCTGTGCATGACAACTACAGTTCTATCTTATTTTAACTGCCTGTATGCTGTTATATTGGCCAAATAAATAATAATAATAATGGAAAAAACAGTTTGTTTTACTTGTTTTGCTACACACAAATTTGGTTCAACTTCACACATAAGCCTTGACACCCGTCAAAAATAAAGCGAATTCATCCAAAGGTTGGGGTGGAGTTACCATGATTGACATTACTGATTATGAGTCATGTGACATTGAAGCTGGATAACACAAGACAATTTATCAAATATTGCTCTTCTAGGATTTACAGTAGTTTCCTCTTCTTTTTCTTTCAATCATTAAAGTTTTTGTAAAATGTCTCTCCCCAAAAAACACCACCACCAATAACTTCCTATATAGAACGGACAGTTTGGTATCATAACCTCAAACATACTAAGTATCCAAACCATTAATTGCTAAAACTAATGACAGCTTATTTTTATATGTACTTAACAAAGTTGTTAGAGTTTGAAATGATCAAAAAAGTATCTTTTCCCCATTAAACACATTTATTTCATTAAACACATTTATTTCATTAAACACATTTATTTCAATTATACCATTGCAAGTTGACATTATAAGGAACTGTTAGATAAGATAATGGTAGTTTATAGAAAGTTTGGATGATAAAGTATGGTCTATGTAGCTAAATAATTGTTTTCATTTAGGGCTGAGTGAAGCAATGGCTTTTATACCCTAGTACATAAACAGGCAAGATCCAGACAAGAGACAAAATAATGGGATAAAAACAGACAAACAATATCAATTGGGGATATGCTGAAGCAACTTGAGTTTTACGAGCGTTATGAATATTGGAAACTGACACCTAGAAACAAATTATAAGTATCCACTCCAAATAGTCATATGGTATTTCTACTGCAAAGTCAGGATGTATTTCTTCTATTTAAAGAAACTTGTCTAGTTAAGACGTTAGGCAATCTACATTGTCAAATATTATATCCTATTTTTGAAAAGATGTGTAACTCTGCCGAAGTACAGAATGATCTTGTATTCTTCATCACTGAAACACAAACACTTTGAATAACTGAAAGGGCAGAACAACTGATCAGTCCTTGTCAGAATTTATCCATCCAAAATCCACCCCCAAATAAAATCAAATGCAATATTTATCAACTCCTCACCAAATTCTATTCATAAAACCCAAAGAACGTGATTTCCCCCAAACATTCCAATTGTCGGCTCTAATTTCCCCAGGCCTTCTGGTCTCACCAACAATCCTGGAGCTGTCCCACGGTGGGGGAAAAACCAATAATATTTGTAAGTAATCGCATCAAAGTGTTGACAATATACCCGTTTCGGTTTAAGAAGAGGGAAAAAAATGCATCCAAGAAAGGGCACTTGCTTTAACAGAGGTCTATAAATAGCCTAAACAGCGAGGGCCTCTCCATAGTTTAAGAAGACCGGAGAAAAAAAAATGAGGGCATAACAACTCCTCGAGTTTATCTTGGCCTAGATTCCCTCTGACCCAGTTTTTCTATCCATCCACCTTGCGGTGACCTACATAAGTTGCCATGAGAGTGGCTGACAGCTTTTTTACTCGGTGACGGATGCTAGTTTACCGTACCCCCATGACGCCCAGGGTAACCATAGCACAGAGAGAGACACACTCTTCAATGGGTGATCTCCAGCAGCTCGGATAAAAATTCTGATCATGTAGGCTGGCCCCCAACAAATATGCATCATTCGCTGGATTTACTCATGTGGATGAGAGATTGTGGCGGTCGTATTATTTAATAAAGTGCACGTTGCTCATCTGTGTGTGTGTGTACATGCTAGTGTTCAGTATTCGGTCAGGGCTAGATTTTTTATATATTTTTTTTCATTTACCCTTTTTTTTTTTTTTTTTTTTTGAAGGGAGTAGACATGCAGGCGGGAGTGATTATTAACGTGACCTGATTTAACGACCTGATTCTAGGCCGCCATCTTCACGGTTGGCATTCATAATGATGCAACGAGAGCCCACGGCTATTTCCGATTTATATTGTTTTTATCGCTGACAGGGATCAATCGAAACAGTACTGCCTACATACAATGTAACAAGAAAACTGTATTTAAGTTGACGCTGGAAACTGAAAAATAATGGTTTTGGGGATTTTCAGGCCTGTTTAACACGCACTCTCCCTGCAAATTTCGTATATGAATGCACCGGCACTTTTGGGAGAAACTTATTTATTTAAAGATAAACTGCAGCTGTTTTCTTCTGCATTAACAGCTACCCCCTCCCCCTTCTCATAACAATTTATTTTTGTTTCTATTTTATTATTTTTGTAAAACAAAAGCTGCTTTTATGAGCCTTCTTTCTGTTTTGAGTAAATGAAAGTCAATCTTTGTAATTGTTTTTTTAACTCATGTCCTTTTCTTCCTTGATGTAGACTGGGCGTTCGATTCCAACGAAACATCCATACAGACACCTGTAAATCAAATTTTACTTTTTGCACCTAAACTATAAAATTAAGAGACTAGCACAAGTCTGTTTTTCCTCCCGCTACATACTAGTGAAGGAAACTGTCAATATCCCAACATGAAATGGCAATTTCCTTTTAACATTTGATTAAAGACTAGTGGAGAACACAAGCCCCGGCCCCTTGGCCCTCTATACGGTCCTGATTTAACCCATGTTTTTAATTAACCTCCTTTTTTCTCCTCTCTCGCAGTTCTTTCCTAAAAACAACACATAAATTGTTGCTAACTTAGCGAGCTGACTGCACGTTTGTTTAGACAGTTCAGAGAATGGGGTCATAATGAGAATTGTTACAGCCTTCGGTGGTTGACACGTGTGTTGTGCACGCAGGATTGCAGAGTTTTACGGGGAGAAACTAGGGTGTGCTTTTCTTGTTTGTGTTTAACACATGACACCTTGGTTGTGTGGTTGGCTGAATGTTTGAAGATCTATAATATATTCAATTTGGCACATTGGGTTATTGTCCAATTAAAGTGTCCCTATGCCTCGGGTGAAAAGCTCTCGGAGGTTAAACCAGGGGCTTCGGTTCAATTTTTGAAACTTCAAAATCAAAAGAACATGTATATTTGAAATACTTGGGAAGAGCTGAGTGTTTGCTTTTTTCTAGAGATTTGCAATATTCCTTAGGGAAAGGTCTGTGTATGGGGGAGGGGGACAACTGGTTTTTCCCTGTTTTGTGTTTGCACCAAAATAACTATAAGATTGCATTACCAGACGGATAGGTAAGATGGGTGCAATTCAGTCAACTATTGTAACTTCTGATCCTGATAAACAAAACATGATACACACATGTTGGCAAAAACACATTTTGAACTAGTTCCAACATTTGTATAAATTTGTCTTTGATAATCATAAAATAAACTTAACACTTCCTTAACATATATTTTGTTTTTAAATAAGAGGAACAAATACTTTCCCACAGGAATAATCTTCTAATTGGTTTCATGATGATTTTGAATCATCATAGCCTGGAACCCAGTACAACACTTCCCAAAACGTTTACTGGTGTATAATGTTGTTTAATTGTAAACAGAAACTGAAACAGAACATTAAATTTGTCAAAGACGAATCCTAGCAAAGCAGCATTTAGTCTGTGAATATATTGTTTTGACACCTGTCAGTACAACTAATCAATTATGTGTTTGCAAACAACAAAGAGGTCTTATTGTGGCCCTACATGCACTGTACTGTAAAGCAATGCAAAAAAAACTAGGTCCTATATAGCCACTAAACTATTTTCTGAAATAGCCCAATGCAAAGCCTCGATTTCCCAAGAAGTTCATGCACTTTCATTTATTTGAATTTGTTAGCTTAGAAAATGATATTGAAAAACAGTCTGTCAGTTGAAATAAAGATTTATATAAAGCCATAAAGTACATTGTTTCCCTTAGAGATTGGACAGAGAGACGGTGCACGAATAATGTGTGGTAATACCACAATTTATGTAGTGCGCAAACCCAGCTGTTTCACTGCGTGTTGATTTCATAGCGGAATAATTCTTTAGAGGTCGAGGACACATAAAGGTCAAGGTATAACCTTATTCCCATGACTCTATCATATTTACCTTTGAAACAACACTTTATTTCACAGAAATCTTCGGGTAAAACTGTGATTTGGGCAAAATGAGAGAGGCGGGAATTGGAAGAACAGCGGTGGGCCATCTCAGTGAATTGAGCCATCAGGGTAAACAATCAAGTCATGATTTTTATAAAAGCATGTTACACAACCAGTAATGGTGTCACCAGAAATGCAAGCATCTGTGACCCCAAAACAATGATGTGGCTGCTGAGGAAATCTTGTTTTTAATAGTCAATTTCACGGTCTAATGATAAGGTTGTTCAGACATTAATGTTTTGACCATAGAACAGCTGTAGTTTAATTTATTTCACAAACAATTAATTGTACAGTATCAGCTAAAAGGCAGATCACAGATATACACAGTTGAATTTAATACAACTGAAAGACTAATCTTGTTTGAACATTTAAAAAATATAATTTCAATGTTTTGGCAGTTTGTTTGTGTTCCAACACTATTCCACTTGAAACACTCCTCAAAAAAACGTTCTTTAAAAAAGGTTTTGAATTTTGATCTGACAATATGAATGGGTATGAGTATTTGGCCACACAAAATATCCAAAATCTGTTGAAGCTTTATCCTTCTGTTTGTTAAACAAAACTGTATTTAGTATAAGTTTCTGAAAAAAATTACAAATTTTTTCAATTGAATTTGTAGTATTTGTGATGTGTGTGAACCAAATTTACGTTATGCAAATCAAGTAAAATTAACTGTTTTTTTTATTGTTGTTATTATAACTATTATTAATTAGGCCTTTGATACAAGATAACACACAGGCAGTCAAATAAGATAAAACTGTAATTGTGATGCGAGGAGATTCGCCATTGAACACGCCCTCACGTGGTCAAAAATGTGGTCAATTGGGTTTCGTCTTACAGAGAAACTGTTACATAATCTGGGCTCGAATTTGGAGGGAAAATCCACACGACCACAGGGCTTTGTAGCTCAAATTTAGATTGGACCAGAATTTATTTTGCAAGAACAGAATCAAAATGCGAAAAATAAATATATATATCTACACAGTTTTAACATAAACTGTTTTTATTTGAGCATACAAGCACCAAGATGAGTTTTAGGATATATTTTGATAAAAAAACAGAATTAAAGAATATTTTACAAGAATAAAAATCCACATTTTAACAAATTTTGTTAAGTTAAAGATAATACACAGTGAAGTATTACTATTCAATTTAAAAACACAATCGACCAGCTGACTTGACCTATCATAAGTTTACTGGTCAGATGACTGAAAATCACTGGCCTAGTGGGGTGCAGTCCGGTTTAAATTTCAAGCCCAGGCCCTTTCTAGGACTGCTAGTATACATGTAGTATCAGCAGCTTTAAAATACACTTAAAAATTATCAATTTCGGAGGCCTGTAGTGTTAATAACAAAACTGCACTAAGTCTTTTACTGTTTCAAGAAACACATAGCCATATGTTGGGATGTAGATGCTCTGTGTGCACCCCCCCCCTTCCTCCCCAACACCCCCTCCGTATCTGTCTCATTAAATAGAAGTTAACCTATATTCGCTGAAAGCCAAGGTCGAAACTAAGCCGGTCTGGCGCCAGCAAGACCGTTGTGACGAAGCCAGCAGGAATCCAAGCCCTGTCACGGTTAACTCGGTCAAATATTTTGACCGAGTTTAAATGCTATGCTGCTTCCCATCGGGTTTTTTAATGAAGGGGAAAAAAAGGGAAATAAAACAAACGCCTTGGTGTTAACTGTAATTACTTAAATGTTACCATACCATCATTTTCATAACAAGTAATCGTTGGTCTTCTGAAAACCAGTCACAATTCTAGAAGTAATTTCAAATGTACATGACAGCAAGATCTATCTATAACATAATGCAAACTACAAGTAGGATTTCACAAAGAGCTAAGATTGATCTTAAGATTCATTTGAATCTGAATTGCTAAGTGTGATGTCACAATACGAATCACTATAGCAGTATTGACAACTCATCGTTAAAGATGAACCTAAGTGTGTTGTGAAATCCAGTCTAGAATATTTAAAACCCTATCCTTGTTTTTCTACATACATAATTAGGTTTAATTGCAGAAAACTAGTTATTATAATAAAAAAGGTTAAACACGCAGATACTTATTATGTTTAACTGCACAAAAAGGGTACACAAAAGTCAACAAATCTGAATGTAGAAATTCCTGCGTTTACGGTCAAAGCGTTAAGCACAGAATGATAATACACATGGAATTCCTCAAGGTTGGTCTTTCAATAAGTGAGAAGAATTTGCAGACTGACTGAGCTTTAATAATAAAATAAATATGTGTGGAAAAATAACTCGACGCCATTCAGACTCACAATCTGCTCCTAAAATTACTGCAATTGTGTCAATTCCTGGGCTGATTTTACTGATTTAAATTTCATCTCAACCTAAACTAGGGCTTCATCAGCAAAATTATTTTCCCATAATCTTTCTGATTGGTTTGATTTTATTAATTCAGCTGCATACGGAACCAACACTTTCTGTTTCATTTGTTTCAAACACAATACAGAATAACTCCCCACCTCACTGAAATTGGGGCAATTCTAGGGCTGTGATCAAATCTAGGGCTTCCAGATATGGTTAAAAGAGAAGGCAATGAATTTTGAACTTTTGTTATCATATCTGCATCCCTCGCTAGCCTTTATAAAGGGAACTGGGGCAGGCTTTCCAGAAATTCACCGTAATTTAATATCGCATTCAGAGCAGGGACGAAACTTAAATGTATTTCAAGTGACTTGGTTGGGCGAGGGAGATTTTTCTGAAAGGAGGCATTAATTTCTCTGGCTGCTTTTACTTTCTGGATCACTGACACATATTCTAAAGATAAAAAAAAATAATCATAGAATAAAGTTTGCTCTTGTGGGGGGAAAAGGGAGAGAGTTTAGGTTCAAGAAACAGTCCAACAATTGATCTTGAATTGCGACAGCACTTTCTTAAACAAACAAACTGTGGACTGTCATTTTGGTGACTTTTTTCATTATTCTAATTCGTTTGCCAAAACAGGAAAAAAACCATCCTATGGTTTAATTCTTTCTTCTTAGAATTCTGTGGCATGACTGGAGGGTTTTTACGACACTTTGTGTATTTATTATGTAGGTCAATAAATCAACTTAATCTGATCATGTTCCTAGGCCTTCGGGACAATGGGTTCAAATTAGTCAAAGAAATAATTTCCAGACCAAAGTATCAGTGGTATCTAAATAAATTGTAAGAATCAATCAATAAATTCATCTGGATTGTTGGTAGAACATGGATTACGAGGTTCATTTTTTTCAAATCCACATTTGAAAAAAAAAAAACCCTCCTGATACAAATTGTAAGAAGACAAAAACAAAAGAAAAGCCATTCCTCACGATTTAAACTTATACTATTTTAGAGTTTCTACATTTAAAGACACTGGACACTATTGGTAATTGTCAAAGACCAGTCTTCTCACTTGGTGTATCTCAACATATGCATAAAATAACAAACCTGTGAAAATTTGAGCTCAATTGGTCGTCGAAGTTGCGAGATAATAATGCAAGAAAAAACACCCTTGTCACACAAAGTTGTGTGCTTTCAGATGCTTGATTTCGAGACCTCAAAATCTAATTCCGAGGTCTCGAAATCAAATTTGTGGAAAATTACTTCTTTCTCGAAAACCACGTTACTTCAGAGGGAGCCGTTTCTCACAATGTTTTATACTATCAACAGCTCCCCATTACTCGTTACCAAGTAAGGTTTTATGCCAATAATTATTTTGAGTAATTACCAATAGTGTCCACTGCCTTTAAAACATATCCTCAAAAAACTCTCTTTTAAACTTATCACATTGAGCTAAACACTTATTTTTTATTTTTTATACATTTTTTACTTGAGAGAAATGCATTCTTACTGTGTTCCGCGGATTTGTCAACATACATATCTGATTTGAAACTCTTATCTGCACAAAACTTGTTTTTTTCATAGAAGTTTTTTAAGCTCCCCCCAATTCTAAAACTGACATTTCTTCATCATATTCTCTACACAGGTATCTAAAGGCCTGCAGGTCACAGTGCTAGTTGCTTTTGAGGGTCTCTTGGTTTCATTACCAGAAAGATATAATAATTTTTAAATAATAATAAATAATAATAGTAAAAATAGTATGTTGACATGCAAGCCAATATTGACTCACGATCATTGACAGCGAACTCTACCTTACTGCAGGAGGCCCCTTTTATTTTATGTGTATATGTACACCACCAACAGCTTCGTGAAACTAGAACAACTTTGCAACGGATACCAGCCAATCCAGGTTAATTTATGTCTGGTTCCTGGTTCATATTGACAAACAGAGGTTAGTTTAGGTATCAGTCTTTGTTAAACCGCATCCCCCCAATAAACCGAACACGACAAGGTATGTTTCCTCAGGAAATGCGTACCAACATTATTCCAAAGAGACAGTTAAAGGGAAAGAAAATCGGGGTTTTTTCTTTGAGTGTTTGTTTTGTTTTTGTTAATTATTTATTTATTATTATTTTTGTTTTGAGGAATAGATTCATCTTCACCCTTTAGTTTTCAATAAAAACACCCTACAACCATGCAACTTGTGACAAATTCATCAAAATCAACAAAACAGTTAAGTCAGGGATTTTGTTGTGTCAATTTGATCATTGTTTTGATTGCCGCAATAAAAATAATCAACAGAGATTTGGGGGAGTGGTCTTCAAAATCTATATCCTTTGACAGAATGGAGATCACATTCCTCCCAAGGATTGGTACTTGTTTGAATGTCATAATCAGTGGGCTTTTTCCCCCCGATTTTTACCAATCTTGTACTTTGTCTTTAAACATAAGAAGAGCAAATTGATTGGAAGGTGAAACTTGGGGAACCAAGGAATTACAAAAATCCAATAATAATCAATCAACAAATTAATGAAGTTACAGTAGTGATACCAAGACACTTCGATTTCTACTGTTCACACAAATGTTGGCGTTTCAAATGATCTTTCTGCACTTCAAAGCATTTTCTGGTACCGAATGACTACGGTACCTAATTGATAAATCATGTCAGGCTCAGATTTGTCTTAAGTTTTGAAAATAAACTCAAAATATTCAAGAGCAATTTACTACTTATGTATGTAGGTGATCAATAATGATGGTGCTATGTATAAGTTTTGTCCTTTGAAGAAATTTTAAATGAAACTACCACCTTTATATAGTGTAAATCAAAATACCCAATTACAACAGTTCCTGTATACATTTGCAGCATTTCTTAGAAGTTGTACAAGGGATAAAGTGCAGATCCCATGCAGTGATGGTGAACATTTCCAAAATTTGACATTAGCTTCTTAAAAAATGATATTTTTCTAAACCAAAACAACTTTCATTACAAATGTTGTCATTCTTGCGATAAAATATAAAACAGAAGTCCAAAGGCAGGGTACCAAAGCCAAATAAAGCAAGGTAGAACAAACATTAGAACACACGCTGACCATTTAAGATCGCATTCTACTGCACATAACTCAATTACTGAATTCCCCAACAAACACTCAGTAGAGAACTACAAATATTTGATTTAAACACTTCAAAAGACATTCAACCCATAAAAATGGGGGGAAAAGCGACAAGAGCTTAAAAAAAAAAACGGTTTTAAACCACCTTAACATTTTTTATAAACAATTTCACTTTGAACAATTTTTACACAAGTATTTACCAAAAACTTAACCGCTTTGAACAAAAGTCATAAAATAAAAAATCGAAGGAACTTCTTTTACATTCAGTCTGAGAAACAACTACAATTTGGAAGACGTCAAACTTAAGAATGAACTTTTAAGATGTTGTCAAAATCTTTAACTTTGGTAACCTTTTGGTCAACTTTGTCTTTTGAATAATAAATATTACCTTTAGATTACAGTTATACAAATTACAGACTCAATCCTAAGAAAACTTTCAAAAAATGAACTTTCTATTAACTTGAAAAGAAAACCAGAACAGTTGTGCTACTCACCAGTACGTATGTAAACAAAAGTACTGTTTCAAACGGAATCAAAGCGTCTTGTAAGGCGGATCAATGGGACGAGAGATTTGAACTATCAACTATCACTGAAGCTTCCCCGTCCGTCACTGAACATCCATCCCCCTGAGCCGACAGAGCTTGACAACTCATGAAAACTAGGCAAATCTAGACCAAGAAGTCGCCAGAGAAAGAGAACTTCAGCGCACGCAGGTCGTCATCAGGAATCCAGCAAGGCAACACACACAAAAAAGGGGGAAGGAAAAAAAAAAAAAAAAAAGCCTAAGCAATAAAAAGCGAGCGGCAAGGGAATGAGTGAGACAGGTCTTGCGTTAATGGTGTCAAGCGCGCTGGGGATTGGCCTACATTTTCCCCCACGGCTCTTCCATCACTGACCCAGTTTCAGGAGAGAAAACATTTCCAGTCTGTCTGCGCGTCAATCCGGCTGGAAACATGAGACGCTGTATATGTGTCACAGACGGAAAGAAGCCTGGCCTCCCAGACAACTCAATCCCTCCCTTGTGCATGCACAATGACTGAAAGACCTCCACTGCCAAACCACAAACTCTGACTGCCAGGCTATCAATGGGAGGGCTGGAAACAGCAGGGATAAATTTAGCTTTTATCGGCAACTGTGCCGTATCACGTTTTGGTCCTGCCTACCCGATAATTTTTTTTTCTTTCTCCCGATCCCGTTCGAGGTGTGAAAAGAACCTAGTTTCTGACTGATATGTAGGTTATAAACAAACTATTTAATTCCCAAGCTCCAAGGACAATTTATGACAACGTTTTTCTAAACAAACTGTCCTGTTTATTTATGGCCCAATCCTAATGTGTTTTAAAGTGTTGTATAGTGATATGTTACCTTATTAGAATACAAGAGAGGGCTCCCTGCTTACATTGATCTAGATTCTTCTGCAGGTGACCACGGCAGTCAGGGTCTTCGCCCAATTTTTTTTTCCGGGTCAAGTAAGCCTTGAAATCAATCCAGAAACATGACCACCAAACTGAAAATTTCTTTTTTGATGAACTGGTAGTTGTCTGACCAGCAGCAACATGATAAGCTTACACACAAAAAATCATCACTCGTTAATTTAAAAAAAAAGGAAAAAATTCCTTACAGGAGGTACTGATTACAATTGGATGGAATGAGGGTAATTGACGTACAGAAAATTGGGACATCACATTTGATATGTCTCCCTTAAAAATATTTTCAGTGTAAAATAAATTCGTGGACAAAATATGTTTTTGATATTTTGGGGCAGACTGCAGGGCAAGTATGAGATTGAGATTGGTTGGGCTAAAACTATTTTATTTTAAGAGTATTATATTAGTCTGGGTCATACTGCATGCAAAAGCAAACGCAAAGCAAATTGTTAACAGTAATGTTTTGCACTTGTTTGTCTGTTAAGCAGGGTATCTGAAAAACTTAACAATGGATTTCAACAAAACTTACTGGAAAGCTTAATCATGGTCCAATGATCGAATGATGAAATGTTGGTGAAGATCGGGATCTTTTTGTTGATCCAGGACCATTTTGAAAGTAACTTTTCTTTGAGAGACAAGGGACACGGCCAAGTACGGCCAAGTATGAGAGCGCCACCTTGTGGAGTATTTCGAGCATTCAGCACCAGTCCAGTTCTTTGCTGCTCAGGGTGAGAGAACCAGGTTTTATGAGTGTTTTCTAGTTTGCAAACTAAAACCATTCTCCGCCATGAACCCAAGTCTGGCAAAGTCATTTGGAAGGGTAAAGTAAGGCTACGTGGGAGCCGAAGGTGGGTAGTCAAGGAGAGTGGAAAAGACAGAGGTGTTAAGAGCTTTAAAGAGGGGCTGTAAGGGCAAATTCAGCTTTGTGATGCACTCAATTTACCTTTGGATAGAGTCTTCTTGTGAAAATAGAACAAATATTTCAAGTCTCTTACCTAATGCTAAAATGGTGTAAAATTTCATTTGATTTGATACGCTTTCAGAGTGGAAGTTGAAACATAACGTCATTTGTTGTCCACAATACATTGCCTGTACATTCCACACCTAGGAATTTGTCTAAACTCGAAAGGTCAAATTCAATGCCGCTTTGATTTATATTGATTTAAAATTAGGAATGAACTAAAAATTCCTCGTACAAAAATATAAAAACCCATATATTAGAAATGTGGTATTTGATATCACACCGGAAGGATATCAAACAGTTAACACAATGGCATTTTACACCGTTTTAACAACAAGTTCTGTTACACACACCAGTATACCTGTTTATGTGTGTTATGTTGTTGTCTAGCCTTTGAGAAAGACTCTGCTGGGTCAAAACGTAAGGCCACTAACTATTTTTTGCAGGTTACAGACATGTAATATTGATTCCACTTTCATAAGGACTCTATCTCAACGAGATAAATATGTCGCAAAATTAAATATGACCAGAGCTGTCTTTAAGTGGATGGAAAGTGAAATGAATCGGTAAACATTGACAGTATAAAAGCCAAGAAGGCTCTCAGTTAAAGGCCTTGAGAATAGGTCAAACATTTCAACATTTTAAATACCAATGAGACAATCTTTTGAAAATGTTCTCACATAGTTGCACATGTAAAACTGAAAGATACTTCTTATACACTTTGAAAAAGTTGCCAGACATTGATCCATTTTTTTTTTTAAATGGCCAATAGACCAAGGACCTTGTCACTGGACCAGAAATACTTTTTACGAGACCTAAATTAGTTCTCTCTTTATTATTTGTACATGCAACAAAAAGAAAATTATAATAGAAAAATGCAGCACAAATTGATTTCTATTTTGGAAGTTCAGAGGTTGTGGGATAAGCCATTGATCAATAGGCTTTTCTTACAAAGAAGAAACTGTCCAGACTGAAGTTAAAAATCCAACACAAGCTCAACAGTAGGCCAATAACAAAAGTCAAACATCTGGCAACAACAAATAAAATACAATGGAAACATGATTCATGTTGAGAAATAAGCACACATGTGTGATACAACTCCTTCCCTTTGAAAAGTGTTTTTGTTCAAATTCACAGTCCAAACCTTACCGACAGGAAACCAAATTAGTCATCTGTGAACTTGAAAATCATTGATATTTCAATAACAAGTTTTTCTTATGGTAACAACAAAAAAGCTGTTAGTGTTTAAAATTCTCTGAAAATGTGTTTTTTTCCTACATGTTGTGAGAAAGCACTTGTCCACAAAGACAAAATTGAGTATGAGGGAATGCACTTTGAGAAAAGGAAAGTACGTAAAGGTGACTGTTCTAAACCAGTTTTTGCTCAATGACCAATTTGAGACCAATTTGCTTCCGGCTGAAAGCCTCAACATGGCTGACTTAGCTTTGACTGAAGCCAGAGAGGGTACTACTAAAGGTGCAATTCAACTCAAATGAATATTTCTTTCAACACCTAGAGCACAAAATAGAAATCCATCGGAATACATGAATGCGAGGTTTGAGATACGCGCAGGATTACAGGGCAAGGCTTGTCGCGGCTTGCCTTTTGAAAACAAGGAAGCGACTTCAAAAACGTCAGTAAATAAAGGTAATCAATAGACAATTGCTGAAGGAATGGCTCTAGGTTTTCATGCTCAATGATGCGCAGTTTGATCATGACAAGTGATAAAATCAATTGCACATGGGAGGTAGCTGAGAAAACAAGACAAATTATTTCTATTGTTTTCCCTTTACCAACATATATTTATCACAAAGAAAGAGCTTCTGAGTTTTGTTGAAAACATCTGTGAGCAAATGTGTGCCTTAATCCACCTGATCCATCTGAGTTCTTACTACGTAATGTAACTTACAATGTACAAATACTGGATGCATGTGAGTGCATTTTCACAGAATATAATCACAAGGTGAGTTCTAAACTAATTCTATTTCACAGGCGAAGGAAAAAACCCTTCTAAAACAACATGGACAACCTGATATCAACATCGACACCACCTTGCTTTGATTTGACAAACAGGTGGGGAATGATTAGTTTTAAAACAACGCACATAGCTTCTATTCTCCTCAATGTTAAAATTAAACCAATCAATCAATATTTAGACAGATAGTTAAAGTTGGACCATCTATATTAAGAAATGTACAAATTAAAACCCTCAAACCACGGGCTCATACACACTTTGTTTGTTCCAAGGCAATGCACTATTGGTGAGAACAAACTGTTATCAAGGTTTTTGAGGAAGATGTCGATACTCAAAACACTTTGACCTCAACCCTTCTACTTCAAAAGAGCCCACCTGCATTTAACAACCATCTGGAGCAACTTAGCCGTATACGCATAGATGCAGCGTTCCGTTGAAAACGTTAATTTTGCACGAAAAGGTTGCTGGAAGTGTACCCACAGAAAATGTTCTTTAAAAATCAAAAGCATGTTGCAAATAATTATTTGAACTTGGTTACTTACTAAGGTTTTTTCTTTTCTGTCAACAGTTTTGGCAATCAATTGGGGTTTTTTCTGTTTAGTTTCCCTCCCTTCAAATAGTTTGTTAAAGGCAATTTAAAATCCAACTGTTTTCACATTTTTTCGTTACATTCATGAAATATCAGATGAAAATGTCTTAAACCATATTTTTCTGAAATTGAAGTTATTTCAGAAAATTACTGCAACCATTTGATCAGTTTCTCATTTTTTTTGAGGGAAGGAAAATGCAACATACAGATGAGGTTCTAAAAGAAATATGTAATAATTGATCATTGTAAAAACTGGGTCAGCAGCTGCGATTCAATGTACATGCCTGAATCGGATATCAACGCGTATTGTTCTTTAAAGTGCCAATAAAAAAAAGCCTATATACTAACAATTCTCTACATAAAGTTTGAACTCTATACATCAAATGTTTTTATCAAATTTCACAGCTTAGTATTAGAAAATATACATCGTAAGTACAGTACCTGTATTTTTATTCACAGGAGCTTTACTGTGTGAGTGAGGGAATTGCACTTAAATTGCTTACAAATTTAAAGGAAACTGCCATACATAAAAAAAATCTGGTTTGAGACAAGCTTACCTTCCAATAGACAATGAACCTCCACAGGATTGTCTCACACTCTGAAGTCACACTAATCAATCTGACCTAATTACAGCCTGTTGGAGCTGATCTGTCACACAACCAGAGCAGTATCCACAGCAAGGTTTTCCCCCAAAATGACAAGTGGGTTCAAGCGCTTCCACCACCCAAACTGAGAAGGTTGCCAGGGTCTCCTACACTGATAAGAGCTGTAATTTTGGTGTTCTGTTGTTAAACCAGTGTCATGGACCTCGGCTCTACAATGAACAAGTGCAAGTTGTTCTTTTCTTTACAAGGTCATCGGCCTGCCTGATTGACCTATATAAACTGTGTGTTGAGCTTTTCCTGTTCTCGATCAATGCCGTGTGCCAGTTTAAATAGGCCAGATTTGGGCCATCCATTTTCAGGTTTCTGTTTCTCCTCTATGTGAAATGCAGTTTACAAAACGGGCATTTATACTTTATGAACTTGTGAATGTATTGTGTTGTCATTTTAGCCTTTGAGAAAGACTCTGCTAGAGTCGAAAGTGAGGCCATTAACACATTCTGCGTGCATTAGGCCCCCTATAGCTAGTTTTCACAGGAATAATTTCAAGATGGAGTGAAATTTGAACTTATTTTAGCCCTTTTTAGTGATCACCCAGGCCTGATGCTTCTTTGAAGGCGTTTTCTCCTGCATAGAGGGCACCTCTATGAGGTAATTGTCAATTTCTATTGGAACATTTAAAGGGGCACCAAGGCAATGACCAGGGGCAGTATTAGGCCTGATCACCCTTTGGGCTAGTCTGTATGTAGGTTTACTCTGTACACTGCCGTTCTCACATTATCACTTTTATTAAGTTGTATCAACCTATATCAATTAAATCACAGGTTTAACAAATATGGACCACATCACACACAAATCTGAATAAAGGAAAGGCCTATTAACTTAACAGGGAAAGAAGCTACAAGGAAAGAACAACTATGGTGTTTGTGTTGGACCTACAGCCAGAACCTCTTCCTGATTTAGTTTAATCTAGGCGTAGATTCTGACAGTTTCCTTGTTCTTAACAATCATCAGGGCCGGAAATGATTTTAAGAGCTCCTTGTTTTGACATCTTGATGCATGCATACCCATAAATATGACATTCAAATCAAAGAGACCCGGCCTTTCAGACTTTTCAGAACACCCCTCTCTGCATTTGAGGATTCCTACAGATAGCTAAAACATTTTATAGCTGTCTTCACAATTACTGGAGATAGACTGTCAATAATGACACTTGTGGATTCACCAATCCATCGACCTAGATGCCAACCCTGGTCTGCAAGATTAATCCATTTGACTGGCTTTTATCTTCAAGATGCTTGTAATCACTTTGAACAAAAAACGGTGAAGGAAATGTCAGAATAAAAAAAAAAGATTGTACAAGTATTCTGAAAATATCAAGCAAAATAAAGTCCATTCTATAACTTCATACTTTAACAGCATGGCTTTTGAGCTGTCAGAACCAAGCTCATCAGATTATTAAGATCTGGCAACGGGTTTAAAAGCTTGATCTTTTTTAACTATCGGAGAGGACATAGACTCTGGGCCTACAGTGGACTTTTGTTGCATTCATCAGGCTGCACCACTCTTCTGTAGATTGATGCTGAAAAATGTTGAATCCACGATTTTATCTATAAGATATTGTGATTATTTAATTTGTTGACCTCATCAGCAACAAAACAGACAATTTGTGTTTGTTTTAGAAAAGAATTTTTTTGCATAGCACCAACAAACAGTCAGCACCCTTCTGTCCTTGTGTGCTAAAGTTGTCGAATTTTTTTGGTAATAAATGAAAAACAGTTTTGTTTTTAGCTGTTGAATCTCTTGAATTGCATTGTGTCATTCAGCATGGTGCACTGCACTCTTTGTACATTATGGACATAACAATTGTTCCTTTTCTGTTGTTTGATATAATGAAGTTGCAGGATGTTGTTGACCTGAGCAATGACCTCAGGGTAGAACAAAAGAACCTTTGTTATGATTATTGCAAGCACGCATTCAGATGGGACACACTTCTGAAGTGGATGTAGAAAGTTGCTCTTGCTCTTTGATCTTGTTGTATTATGTATCAGAAAAATCAGAGCTCTAAGTTCTACCAGTTGGGATCGTTTACTGCATTCCACAGTACCAAAAACTAACAGAGTTACTGTTTGTCCAATGTATGATTTTGTTTTCAACCATAAGAAAACATTCTTCAAAGCCTTTCATCTTCAAGAGCAAAGCTTTTTGTAATTTCTTTTCCCAAAGACTTAGTTCTATAACCCAACTTAATTAGCATAGTCCAATACAAACAACAGTTACTAAACTTGTGACCAACCACAGATGTTAAAAAACAGCTATCCAAGTCTGTTTTCTTGATGTAAGACAGAGAACAATCTTGTTTAAAAATATTCCAGGTCTCTTTAGTCTGAAGAGCTGAATGTTTCAGTTGAAAACAACGAGTTACAAACGTCCCATCTCAATGAGGAAAGACAGATTGTAGCAAGAAGGGTGACAATAAAGTCTTCCTCACAAAATTAACCGTATGCCGTCTTGGAAGTAACCCCGGCATAGATTTCTTGGAACATTCTCTCAATCACCAGCAAACACACGTACACACACACTTGAACAGAGGAACATTATGGGAAGGATCATGACCCTGGATCATGAGCAAGATTCTCCAAGACTTAGTTTTGTCAAGTGATAGGGTTCATTGACCCCTTGTAATGAGTTCGCACTGGATCGTGTGACAAAATAAAACAACAGTCTTTCATCGCGGTTCGGGTGTGCGCCTTTACCGGGACGTACATTTTTTCCCCTGGACACCTCGGGGGATTGAGCTATTGAAGAGAGTGCTAAAAGGAGAGAATGGACCGATCAACTGACAATGAAGACAAAAATCATGTGAATAAAGCTTTACAGACTTGGGAATACTAGAGTTCAAGATACATGCATAAATGCGATGATTGTGACACTCTTAGTATGATCCGCTCAGACCTGTTGGAGAGAGTGAAAGGGAAGGTGCAATCAATCTATACAAAATATTAACCTGGATTCCCCACAACACCTTCCACTCATTTCCCAGTCTATGTCTTGAGTATCAATAATTGCTCTCAGGGATTGGTTCTACTCAGCTTCCTCTAGATGTCAACTACATGAATAGGGTGAATGATGGACTGTGGTGATTTACTTTGAACCTACACCCCACCTGCTCTTCTTCCTACCCATTTGATATCTCAAGTCCTATAATATTTGTAGGAGTCTTGGTTATCGTGCCCTGTGGTCTTGGTCCCACAGTCTTGGTCTCACATCTCCGTCTGTTGAGGTCTCTAAAATGTTGTTGGTCTTGGACCAAAGACCTACATTTTTACTTCTTTTAAAACTACACTGTACTTCAGACTTTTACTACTCATACTTAGATTACAACATTTGCAATGATACTGCAACCATTCCCAAAGTTAGTGATGGGAAGATAGACAAAATTACTCTCTCTCAAAAAAGCAAAAAACAACAGTGAAAATGAGTGAAGCAGAAAGACATTGAAAACTGTTGGGGTTTTTTTATCAGGAAGGAGACTGTTATTCTTTTCTGTATTACGGATTTTGCAGTTGTTATTGTGAGGCACTTTGGGGTATTTTACATAAAGGGCTAATGCATTTATGATAGAAACGGCACTTGTATCAAATTGCTTAGGAAGGTCCAACAAATATTGCTTTTAACTCAATCATTCAGGAGATCCAAGCTACGATCATGTTTCGCCCGATTTCTTCAAGCTGCCGGTTTATGTGGAACTTTTCTCACTTTTCTGTTTTTTCCTGTAATATAATAGAGTCAGTCCACTACTTTTATGGGGTCAGGAGCTGCCATGACATCATACTGTAAATTTAACCTACTTCCTCGTGATTTAGCTGGAGCAGGGCGCCAGGTCTTGTTCATGACAATTTTATGGGATGCGCCTGGCCTAGAAACCGGTTGTATCAAACTTCTTGACATTTGGCCAAAGGGCGTCAGACAACATGCGATACACCAACTGTAAATCACACGCTATTTCAGCGACAACACGGAAAGTTATCTTTCAGCTCGTAGTCAAGGCCAAGACAAATGCAAAAGAGGGTCACAATGCAAACATTTTAATTGATCTTAATGGAATGATGCCAAATTGGACTTGACATCCGCAGAGAAGCTTGCTGTATGTGTCATGCAAAAAGAAATAAAAGGAGTTCCTGTTTGAAAAAATATAAGAACCTGCAGTCTGTACATTTGTTGTTAAAGTTCTACAGACAAGTATTTTAGCATTTCGTCACTTGAAATCAGCAGTTTCCAATATTACTGTGCTGCCAACTGATGTAAAAACTCTCTTTTAACTGATAATTTTAACATTTTTAAAGGCAAACTAAAAGTTGCGTTATATGCCCAATAGATCCTTTTCCAGGAGTTCTATTTTATTTGTTTTCACTTTGGCTGTTTTTTCTTGTTGTCTTGTGTCCATGTTTGTTTGTAGTTCGTTGATTTGTGTCTTGTTTAGTTTACATGTTTTGTGTGTTGTAAATTTGTTTTTTGGGGGGTGTTTGATTGTTTGTTTTGTTCGTTCGTTCGTTCATTCGTTCGTTCTTTTGTTTATTTTGTTTGTTATTTGTTAGCTTGTTTGTTATGTGTAATATTTTTGTCCTTTTGTCCCTTGTCTTTATCCAAGTTGGACTGACACACCTCTTGGTGACAGTACGGGCACTTTTGTCAGTCCTGGCAAACCTGGATTGTCGATGTCTTCTGTTGTCCTCAGTCTTGCAGTACTTTGTTTTCTCTTTTACTGCCTGCCCCCCTTTTTAAAATATAGATGTATCACCCTTCTTTACTGCTTTATGTTTCATTCTAGATGAATTCATTTTTATATTTAATGTTCTTAAGACTTAAGAGTTTTATCCTATTCGTATAAATACTTGTATTTTATGTGAAATTGCCAAATGAATAATAATAATAATAATAATAATAATAGTAATAATAATAATAATAACTAAAAAAAAGTTCCACACTAAGCAATTTTTTGTTAACTTCAAAGACGAGTAACAAGGCCATGAAACCAGCAGTACCAGTGAGAGTGGAAATTGGGCCAAGTTGTCTTTTGTCAGCCAGCAGGGCTTACATGTGTCAAGCACCTTCAAGTCTGGTCCTCAACCCCCCTGTCCTTGGACGAAGTGTCTCCAGGACCCCATCAGCAACGGACAACCAGAAGAAATCCAACTCCCTCAAAACAAACAGCCTATAAAACCAATGCCCTTGTATACCAGAGGGGGAGGAAAATTATACATACACACACAACATCTGGGGCATTCAATAGAAGAGGAAAAAAAAACTGGGTCAGTGACGTCAGAGGGCCGGTCTGTGATTGGCCAGCAGGGAGCTCCGGCAAGGTCAACCGAGGTGGGCCATGGCGTGAAATGGCAGCCCTGGGCCCCCGCAGGCCTATATGGATTTCACCATTCAGACCCCGACTTCTCTCTGTGATTTGGGTGTGTTATTCGCATCATTGGCATTAGAACACGTGTTGAATGTACTGCATTTGTTTCCACATCTCTCTCTCTCCACATTTTTATTTTTCTTCATATGTCTGTTTCTCTGGCTCACTCCACGGTCCTTTGGTTGGCATTCATCTGTCTTTTTTCTATTTTTAGGTTGTTTGTCTACAGGATTATTCCAGTTTCACTCTTAGTAAACCAGGAACTAGTCTGGTTCAATGTGGTGAGACTGCGTCAACCTGCATATGGTTCATTGACCTAGCTTTGTACTCTCCAATGAAAAAGAAAAAAAGAATGAAGGGAAAAAAAGAAAGAAGAGCAAACGGTGTCAGCTAAAATCAGGTCAATTTTAGGAGTCCAAACGGCAGTGGGGCGGATATCAAGTGATATTAAGAATAAATGAGGCTTAGATGGATGGGGAATCTCCATGCATCGCAGGTCAATCAGGAAAGTGGATATGTGCACATTCTCTTAAGTAGGTCAACTGGTTGGCAATCATAGCTTCACATATTAGGTTTTCAATCAGGGACAAAATTGCATTATTAGCTATTTTAGAGTGTCTCCTTGCTGACACTATAAAATACTGTTTACAGCCTCGGAGACACGGTCAATGTCGCATAAACGATAACCCAAAAGGTGAGTGTACAAATGTAGTAAATAGCAGAGCATGCACAGGGCCCTATTCCATCAGCTATTCCTATCAGCACAAAAAGTAGCCAAGCACAACAATTTTACTTGCCAGAAAGTTACTACAAGCCCAAATACCACCCTATCATTTGTGACTTGTTTTTCCTGCTTAGACTGTGACTTGTTTTCCTGCTTAGACTGTGACTTATTTTCCTGTTTTCGATTTTTTTAAAGGTTTTTTGAAAATTGTGTCTTTAAAATAGGAAAATGGAGAGTAAAAACTCTCCATTTCACAAATAAATAATAGATAGAGTTGGGAATTCTTATTCAAAACAGCCTAAAGACACCCACAACAAACTGGCTGATATCAGGGACAAATTTCATAGGGCTGCATAAACACAAAAAGAAGCTAAGCACAACACAATTTTGCTTACCAGAAAAAAAAAGCCAAAATATGACACCACACATACCTGGTTTCCTTTTTTAGTTTTGATAAGCAAAGTTTGAATTAAGATATTTCCCGAAGATACGACCTGTTGGGGCTTGAATTTCAAGAAAACCTAAGGTAAAGAAATATTATAGATAAATAAACAAATGTTTGCATACAATTCCATCATGAACATCCGTGTTAAACAGAAAACAAATAGGCTGAAACCCGGTCCGCTAAACTAGTTCTCAACAATGTTTTGAGAAAAAAAAGAGAGAAAAAAAAGCCACTTCTGAAGAATTGTTCATTCCAATACAGAAACAGCTGTCAGCTGCTGAAACCTTTCTGTTCGGCAATGTGTGTATTTAACTGCTTCCACTAAAACTGCAATGCCTGGCTGAATAAAGTTTGTTTTAAAAGGACATCCTATAGTATAAACACTTTGGAAAAAGTGGAGAGTAAAGATGTTTTGTAACCCTCCCACTCAAAATATATTTAAATCAAATACTTTCTGCTTTTACCTTTGCATTCTTTGATGCCCTTTCTTGTAAAATATGTTCAAAGGTGTAAAGGCCAGAAATCCATGTGTCCATCATGCGTATGTGTAGTGTGCAATGCGTAAAAAGGAAAGTACACACCAAGCAACAACGCAGGTAATTTCATGTATTGCTTTCTGCGGTATCCGTAAAAATGATGTGCATTTTTTGTTTAACCCCCCCTTTTGATCATTATGAATATCAAATTGCAATTAACGACCCTTGATATAGCTCTGAGCCAACGAAATTTAGTTTCAACGGAATAGTACAATTGGAAAAAACATTACTACATTTCAAACGGTTGTTTGTTATGAGGAAGGGGGACCAGTCAATAACAATTTAAAACACATTGCACTTTCGGTGGTAGTACCTGTTTCTACCTTATACTTAAAAAGTATCTGTGATTGCAACACAGTAATGTACTGAGCACTTGGTATTTTTTACACAAAGTTACAATGTATGAATACATTGGCTGTTCTACAAAATTACAAAACCTTTTTAATTTTCATGCCATCAGGTTTTACAAACATAATCCTTCTGAAACATGTGCACATCAATAATACCAGTTTGCTTGCAGCATTACCATGAATGCTAGTCGTCAAAAAAAGCTTGTGGGCTCATTTCTTACTGATATAAGTCCCCCCACCCCCCCTATTCCATCATTTGGCACCCGGATGGCATATCTAGGCCGCAGCACGTCTGGCAAACTAGGCCAAGCGACCAATTGGCCCATCGTCATCTTGAAACAATCCCGGCAGGCTGATTATATGATTTGTGCATGATCCAGCCATGTGTTAGAAATGCACTGAGTGACGAGGCAGCGGGCCAGGCCTCCGTAACTTTCCCTTCAGCTTGACCTAATTCAAGCAACGGCGAAAAAGAAAAAAAAACGGAGGTTTGCGAGGGACGTGAGACATGCAGACTACATAGCCATCCTCCTAGCAGCAGCACCAAGGCCACTGGATTGGGGATCGGAATCGTAACTGGGCCGGAAGAGCACCCTTGTAGCACTGCTCTGTGTATACCGTGACTAATGACATTGCATTGATGATGGATGAATGCACCCAGTGAATTGATGTTAACAATATAATTTCTGCTTATTGGTACTGCCTTGTAATCGGTGGCCGGCTGACGGCAGAGAGGGAGAGAGAGAGAGG
The DNA here is from genome assembly GCA_021014325.1 of Plazaster borealis. NCBI lineage: Eukaryota > Metazoa > Echinodermata > Asteroidea > Forcipulatida > Labidiasteridae > Plazaster > Plazaster borealis. The sequence goes on along the minus strand of CM037471.1, from coordinate 24,239,800 downwards.
GGCAGGGACAAAAATCCAGGGCTGGGCTCATTATTGCTGACATTTCTGTGCCATACATGAACATGAAAGTCAAGAGTTGATTGAGAGGGGGGTGGAATGTGATTGGGAAATCCAGCTGCACTGTACACGTTTCTTCACAATGGGCATGCGTTTAGATGTTCTATCTTATAATTGGGAGAGCATACATGTCTTCGTTTGTTGACATGTTTTTAAAATTAATATACGGTGGGTCAAGAAGAGGATCTGGATATGGGGCATCTAAGTTTGGTGAAACTCTTAAAAAGGGGTATGCCCTATCCAGGGCTAGAATTTTGGGTAGAATTCCACAGGACCGCAGGGCTTGTAGCTCAAAATGTTTACTGGACCAAAATTTATGTTACAAGACCAGAATCTTCATAAGAAAGAGGTTTCTACAGAGTTTAACGTGTAAATTGTTTTTTATTTGAACAAGCACTAACAGAAGATTATCTCATTTGTGTTATGGGTTAGTATATTTTTATACTAAACGGAATTGTATTACCAGTGAGACTCAAAGTCAACATTTGAACATCATTTCTTTCTGTTAAAGATATTACGCAGTGAGGTATTATTATTCAATTGAAAAACACAAGACTGCCGGACTTGTCAGGTCATGAGTTGACTGGCCCGGTGCTAAAATCACTGGCCTCGACCTGTGGTCCGGTGTCAAATTGGAGCCTTGCTATCCAAATTGGTCATTTCCTTCCCTCTAAATTCCAGATAATGCGCATAGCCATAGCAGTGAACGATTTCCCTTGTAAAGCACGAACAAATGCTACAAATTTATCATTTTCTACTCAAAAACTGAAAGAATTGGAAATTAGGCACACCATTTGTTTTAGATCCATTTGAAATGGATTATACACGTTGCTCTTTACTATTTTTACATATTGGCTGAATTGGAATACATGAATTCCATAAATCCCTTGAGAACGGCGCAGTTAGTTGAGCTTAAAAAGTACATTATGACGACATCTCTTAATTCCTCATAAAAAAATGCTGTTACATTGTGCAAACATTTAACCATTTAACCTTTGTAAACATTTACACCTTTTACCTTTAAGAGACTTTACAGGAAGCTTGCTGGTTTACGTTTAATGCCCACAGCAGTCTGCCAAATAAAGTTTATATAGAGTCAGATCCTGAACTGACCATTTTCCATGTGCCCCTATGTTCCATCTTCCCAAAAAAGAATTTCCGAGATGAAACAAAATTACTAAAGAAATTTACCCCAGACATTTTCAGTAAAAGAACTTTCAGGAACAAAGTCAGAACAATTTGTGGAGCACACTGTTGAACCAACAGAAGTAGAATTCTTATGAAATTATTTTTGAAAAAGTATCAGCCACTTACAAAACTACAAATTTTGTTGTCTCTCTGAAATTGTGTTAGGCCTATCCCTGATGTTTTTACCCTTGCTTTAAAACTTGTATAGGTCAACGATCTAAAGTGGTTCTGTAAACAAATAGAACCAGTATGTCGAAATTTCAACCAAAAACTTACCAGATGTTTTTTAATGAATCACATTTTGGCTTTTTTCTGCATGGTTTACCACCTGGTTAAGATCATTAAATTAGAACATTAAGGGCAAATATGCAAAAAGGGGGAGAAGTGGGACAGGGTGTGATTAAGAGATTTAAGTGAAACATCAAGAAAGTAGGCCGAGCACCTACGTACATGAACAAGTAGGTCAGGGATGCTTAGACTATGCATCTCTTACAACGTCTACTGCCAACTTATATAGTACACTCCTCAGGTACATTGTAAGCACATAGGGTTTATTTTGTAAATATACATTTGCTTTTCTGACTTTCATTCAGTCAGAATATCAGTTATACAGGATATTGCATTGTATTTTAGTTGATTAGCTTCCTGTTCACCAAGCTTAACAAATGTAGGAAAGACCATGGTCTTCATAATTCCTTTAAAAATACTTTAAGTATGAATCCCTTTAAAGGCACTGAACACGTTTGGTAATTGTCAAAGACCAGTGTTCTCACTTGGTGTATCCCAACATATGCATAAAATAACAAGCCTGTGAAAATATGGGCTCAATTGGTCATCGAAGTTGCAAGAAAATTATGAAAGAAAAAACACCCTTGTTTTACAAATTTGTATGCTTTCAGATAGGAATAAAAACTTCTTGCAAGAAGTTTTTATTATTTTAGTGAGAAATTACCTCTTTCTCAAAAACTACGTTACTTCAGAGGGAGTCGTTTCCTACAATATTTTATACTATCAACAGCTCTCTGTTGCTCGTTACCAAGTCAGTTTTTATGCTAATAAATACTTTGAGTAATTACCAAACGTGTACAGTGCCTTTAATAGATAGGTTGTCATCTCAAATGGGGCTCCCTTTTTGCATTTTTCATCCTGTGTAGTCTCCAGACTACAACTACAGCTAATCAAACCATTGAGAATAATCAACCTCTACTTCAGAGGTTTTTTTACACCAATACATGATGTACCCAAATTAGTATTTAATATCCAAGTCCATCATGCAATGCCTCAAATTCTACAAATACAAAATTGTTGAACAACATATCAGAAGAGCTTGTCAGAAAAACACCCACCCACCAAACAGTCTTTGTTTAACTTTATAAAATGAAAGACTCTGCTAGGGTCGAAACGTCAGGCCATTAACTATTTTTTGTTTTTAAAATGAAAGCGGAATTTGTCTTTTGGAAACAGAAAAGGGACTTGAACATCCTAGCTCTGGAGATAAGTCAAGGAAATCCTGTCAAACCTGGGTAATTTGAAAACCGATACTGTTCTTTGTTCAGGTGTGCGATTTGAGAAAATAAGGGAATCAGAATCCGGGAAAGTAGGTTTTTTTGGTCTACAAGATAAAAACCTCTCCTTATTGCCAGTGATCCTGAGTGCCACTGAAAGAGGTGAGGGTTGTTTATTTGACCAAAAAAGTACACAATTCTGTCTTGAGGGCAGGGGTCTAACTTTTAAGATGAATCACAACCTCCTACATGACTATGTAGGTAAGATTTTCAAAGGATACAGAGACTATCCAGCACTATATTTCCACAAATCAAATTTGAAACAGTTGTGGGTCAAAGTATCGAAATGCTACTCAAAATGTATCAGTTGCTAACTCAATTTATAGCATGAACTTTGCACAAAACATGTTCAGTCGTGACATTTTGCCGTGCAAAATTGCTGGATGAAATTGTTCCCACATTGGTCCCTTTTTATAGTTTGTTGACCAATAAATGACAGATACCTGAAGTTAATCAAACACATTTATCCTAGTTCTTTAGCCTACTACTTCATGAAAACAGAGATGTAAACGACAACATTCTGTATGCACAGGTCAACAGTGTTCTCCCTTACCACCAGAGGTCCAAGCTGGCAAAATGCTAACTAAAACAGAGGACCAGTACAAATTCTCTCCAAGTGGTATGCTGGCTATATAGTTACATGTTAAAAAGCATCATTGGCCCATATTATGAAATACCTGCATGTGGACTACAGAAAAAGCTAGATCATCCCGCTGGCTAGTCACTGAAAAGTTAAGGGTAAAGCCTGATAGTGATAGGTTCAAATTCAATCTCGGCACAAATTACAGTTTTGAAAAAAAACCTTCAGAACATGCCCAGAGTGTGAAAATCATACGACTTAATGAAAAGCGGTCCGGTTGGCTGTTTACTGAAAAATTTAAGGGCAATTGAACCCTGAATAACTCTGTGCCTTTTTCTACCTGTGACTACATGTATTTCATGCTTTATTTTTTGACAATGATGAAGCTTTGTAGTAAACAAATATAATTTGGGGTTGAACAAAGAAACGATGACAAGAGCGGGACTTGAACCTGTGACCTCCAGATTAACAAGCCATGTATCCAGCCCTAACGTTGGCGGTCTCCCTATTTATTCAATATCTTTGTTCAGGGGTGCCAGTCAGAAGCCATTCAACCTGTAACTGCTGTATAGCCAGGGATCACACCCAAGTTTATAATACAAACTAGGAAGAGGCAGCAGACTTTTTATTTCAAATATCAAGTAATAAACCACAAGGGAAAACTGACTAGGTAAATTTTAAACAATTTTGGGTTGAACAAAGAAACATCAACTAGAACTGGACTTTGATGACGGGACCTCCAGATTAATGTGCCGGCGGCCTACCAACTGAGCTATCTAGCCCTCTGTTGATGGTCTCCCTAAAATAAATCATGAAAATATCCAAAAGAATCATGGAGGTATTACTGGGCTAAATGTACATGTACAATCCCTGATGAAACAAGCACAGCCCAACAGAGGGCAGTATACTGCTTAAAAAAAGGCAGCCATATCAACCATGGTACCCAATAATGTTAGTAAAGATCTTTTTTTATGGTTGCTATTAAACACAAAAAGTAAATAATTCTTTTAAATCTAGAAACTTTGCAAACTGTGAAATCCATAAGTATTACCTCAAATTGAAGATGACAAGATGTCATTGCCACTAACCCTTTTTTTTAAGTTCATGCACGTTTCTTAAACAGAGCACTTTAGGCCTACCCTCAACCATTTTTTGTGTTGAGGAAAAATAATTTTAATTTCTAGCTTCTTTACATAAAATAAATTATCAATTATTAATCTGTCCTGAATTTCTCAGCCCTTTTTCACTATTGGTTTTCTTTTCATCTTGATGAAAAAACGCTGCACAATTATCTTTCTAAACGATAAAAACTCCAGAGTTGATCTTGGTTGTGAAGCGCTATATACACTCTGCACATGTCACAAAACATGTCATTATCGTGGGTTCAATCAAATTAGGTGTCCTGTACGAAGTGATTAAAAGATAATCAAGGCTCCATTTGCACACAGGATTTTTTTGTAAATAAATTACAGCTAGGGCCTATGACAGCATCAACAGCTGTATGTACACGTAGGTGTACGTCTTGCGATGATGATCCTCTGAGAATGAAGACTGACGTGAGACAATCTTGTCTGCACATGACCGTACATGTGACTAGTGGATTTGTTTTCCTATGAACTTTAGCGATGCTGCAAATACTACACAGAAACACTGCATCACAAATGCATATAAGATGCAAATCTCATACAGGATTCTTTCCTTTTTTTTCCCAGAGAAAATCCAAATTGTCAATAATTGCATTAAATTTTTGCAACACCGTTCACACAGATCCTTAACTACTAAGCACTGACTATCAGTATTTTACCATTGTGACAATTACAGACGGTGCAAGCCTTGCAAATTTTGAAATGTTTGAACTTGTTAATTTTCGTCATTTTGTTTCCTTCACTCACTATAAAAAAACAATATACATGTACATAAATAACTCAAGGATCAGAAGAATGTATAAATTATGCGAAACAAGGTGTGCATGGTTGATCTAGCTTGTTGTTAGTGTCTGTTAGATTTTTTATAGAAGTAATATTATATGTACCATCAAGTTAATTTTATTGTTTTACATCTTAAATACATAGGCCCTCCTATATATATATTTAATTTTTTTTGCCATGAGGTTTTTTACGGTAAATCTTTTTTTTCTGGGTTTTGAAAATAGCTGGGGGTTTTTTCTTCAGTGATTTGTTTTGATTGTGGATGGATTACCTAAATATGGAAATAATTTAATTTGAACAATTAGAACGAAGGTGTTTTTACATACTTGCAACTATAGCAAAACCAAGTTTTTTAATTTATTTCTCTATTTAAAACTTACTGTTTCAAGAGCATACATTTCAAGAGCTTTTGAAATAATGAATGAATTCAAATGAGTTCAATAGCTTACACATGAAGTCCTAACTTAACTTAAAGTGCCATACTCAATCACCTTAAGGGAATAGAGGTTTGGAGGTGGGCAATTCCACACTAATGGGCCAAAAGATAACTTTGTAAGATAGGCATGTGAGAGCGAGACAAAAGTAACTATTTTGTTACAGTCTTTTCCTTTACATTTTAAATCTGTTTATGATTGTTCCTAGTAAAAAAAAATTAAAAACCTTGGTGACCTCTAGGAATTACAAGGTCATTTGAAATGTGTTACGTATGTAACAAAGACAGACATATGGCCTGGAAAGTAAAGAAAGAATTTGAAAACAATTACAAAATATTGTGTTAGTAACTTTCCTGACTCTTAAAGATTGTAAGCAATGAAACTGAGATGTTGCTGTGGATATTAAGGCAATAAAAATGGGAAATAAGTCACATACGAACAATGGACAGACACTTTTGTGACAAAATTCTGTCCTTGTTTGTACGTAGACATTTGTTTTTAAAACTTAACTTTCTTAAATAGCCAGGGAAGAAAATTTCTTAATTTTGGCTGGTAACTATCCCTAAGGGTCTGTAGAATTGGTATCTGGACAACATTGGGCAATACATTTATTTTATTATAACTTCTATCAAATGATAACCAAAATGTCTGTCCTTGTTACGTACGTATAAATCTTGAAGACTTATCCTTCCAGTTTCTTAAATACTCGGTCATTTACCTTCTTTTTGTTGTTAACCACAATCCTCATGTGCTTCTGAATGTACAGAGACAAAAATACATGACAACGTAGTTCATTTTGTTACTACTATCCAACATTCCCCTCCTGTGTCACACTTTTGTGCCCATTAGTGTGGAATTGCCCAGGTCCTTATAGTTACTAATGATAGCAGGTAATTAAAAAACAATTTTAAAAATCTGAATAAACACAACAACAACAGCAACAATTTCTTATCAATTTTTCCCCCAGACTAAATTAATAAAGATGAGCAAGAAGTATATCCAATTACCGGATGCTGTCACGTTCTTGTTGTACACGTGATTCGTCTCACTAATGAGCTCAATCCAGACATTTTACAGACAAAATTGACAACATATGAGCCATGAGTGAGGCAATTAAAAATAAACTTAATATTCAAAAACAATTTGTGTATATTGTGACTTAATATTTTTTTGCCTCATTCATAATGTGATATGAAAATAAAGTTCTCTTTTTAAGCTCTGTGATTGCTTACACAAGGCTGTATATTACAGAAACAAAATATTTCATCCTGAAAGTATAAAACGATTTAAGAAAATATAATCTACCGTTTTTATACTATTGTATACAAAATGCTTCAAAATGTTTCTTATAATGTTTCACAAGGGTGGAGGGGGGGGGCAGTCACTTATTATTCAGTGTGCCATCAGATAAGAAGGCATTGGATTATTTTGCCAGCCAGCTGTGGATGGGATTAAGCTTAGCCTGAGCTTCGGATCAACACAATTAATCCTCCTTCAGTGAAAGTAATTCATCATAGATAGTCAAGTTTTGAGAAAAACTAAAAACAAGTAAATGTAAACTTATTTCTTTTTTTTTTAAAATACCAAAAACCATTCTCACTTATTTAGGGTCAATTCCCTGTGAAATAAAACCCCAGAAAATTCCTCATGAATTTGAAACCTCGCACTATAAGCTTTCCCAAGAAAGACTTGGAACTTAGGTGCATGGGATGTACAACTCTTGGGTTATCTGACTTGAACACACTCACCACCAGATGAGTACCTACATCCGGGGTAAAAACTACTTCCCAAAAATTTCCTGCAGTTAAGTGTGAAAAGGCCCAACAAAATTTGGGGAATTTCCTGGCAATCTGTTGAGTAAGAATGTGGCTTTAGACTTACCTTGGTCATTTTACTGCAGGATTGTTCGGCTCAGCAATGTATCCGCTGTTCAGGAGAGTTGAAGCTGGTGATTTGTGTCTCTTATGCAGTGCACAGTAGTAGGGTTGTAATTCTGATGGCAAAGATCCTTGTTTCTTTCTTCAAATCTGTGAAATACGAACAACATTCATTTTTATGGTTTAGGTTTATTTAGTAACAGGAAAAATTGGTTTGGTGTAAATTTTTTATGATTCCTCATTCGAGGGCTACCTCAATTGTTACATCAAAAGTAAAGCTGGCAAATCCTATATTGCTTGTAATTTGCCGTTCTGAAGATAATTGAAACAGGACTTAACTGGGTTTTATGAATGAAGCTTTCTTTTCACTCTTTTAACCACGCTACAACTTCATAGTACTGCTTACCGCATAATTCTGCGTTTAAAGCCCATGAAATCACAGCCTTTACAGGACGCAGTAAGTGCGAAATTCTGTGGTATGCAGTGCCATTAAATTTGGTCCAAATCTGAGGGAGTTAACCATATGACAATACACAAAATGACTTTTTAGAAAAAAAAGACTTGATTCAAATTTGTTTCAATCTACTAACAAAAAATGTGCCATAGGCCTATACAACTTTTCACTCATTATGATCGACAATAGTTTCCTATTTTCCAAACTTGGTAGTCTTTTGACATGTGCAAGAGTGGCGGTCGGATGTGTGGCATGTTTTTCCTGAAATTTCTCCGATTCTTGAGGATTTAAGAATCAGAGTCTGAAGTTGACACTACATAAGTTTCAATCTTCTCCAAATATTGTTTAAAGTGATTTGGGAAGTTCATTATGCTATTTTCTCTTCAGTGGAAAATACTTCTCTGAAGGACTGGTAAAAGAGGTTCCTATCTGAAAGCACACAAATTTGTACAACAAGGGTGTTTTTTCTTTCGTCATTTTCTTGCAACTTCGATGACCAATTGAGCCCAAATTTTCACAGGCTTGTTATTTCATGCATATGTTGGGATACACCAAATGAGAACACTGGTCTTTGACAATTACCAAACGTGTACGATGCCTCAATATTAAAGGACATGGAAAATTAAACAGAAACTTACACAAACCTTGAACAAACGGCAAATTGAAGTGACTTTAGTCTTTAGCAGCAGGTTCGATCTTTTGCCAGTCCAATCTGTTTTAAAGTTGCTGTGAGCCAGCTGACCTAATCAACTCATTAACAGAAAATTATCTGTAAATATTGTGGCTGATACGGATCTCACAATCGGACTCCTGTTGCCGGCTCTGAAGCAATGTCGATGCTATTGTTGAATGATTTCGCTAGCTCTCTTAGCCGGGTGTGTGTCGATGACTTGGCAAAGGAACGACTGGTTTTCACAAATTTAAGCACGACACTTTTTTTTAGCTGAGTTTAAAACCCTGATCTCCCAAAATGGAGGGTAATATAATTAACACATTATCAGCGGTTTCATACTGTTTAGTCCTAGCTCCTGAAAACTTAATTCAGTCCACGCGCCTCGAAACGTGAGTTTGTCACGTGTTTGCTAAACCATCTAAACACTCTGCATACAGTGACATGTGCCTACCGTGTCAACAACGATACAATGTTTTTTTTCTGCGCTAATGACAGGGGTGTCAACAAACTCAGCTCAGAGGGACGGTTTAAACAAAAACACATATCGGTTACAGATCATCCATTTGAGTCTTTTTTTCAATAATTATTGAAACAATACCTCTAATTCATTTTAACATTGTGTTAAATTAGAGTCAAATTAATTTGCTGATGTTACAATAATGTTTCCATTGTATTGAAACACCCCTACTACGGAAATGGTTCATGCTTATTAATTTGACGTTGTACTTTCAAGAAGACAGTTGGCGCCGCAGCACGTGGCGAGACAGAGAGTTGCGCAACCATTAATTACTTTCTTCGTTCGAACCACTGATTTAAAGATACTGATCTCTATTAGTATTATAGAGATCAGTGGTTCCGAACCCCCCTTTCACATAATTCTTTCACATAATTCAAAGAACTATTTTTTTTTCTTCTATCTAAAAAAAAATCAGTGCCTTTGTTGTTGAACGGTCTCCCTCATGTCATTTTGTTGGTTATCTCATGGAGGAAGGTATCTATTTCTTCATAAAGAGTAATTTGTGTGCTTTGAATTGATTTTTTGTTTGAATGGCGCATGGAGAAAGGAATGGCGTAAGGGGCTTAGGGGCAGGCAGGGGGCTGGAGGGAAAGACCCCCTCACATTAGATCGAGAGAAAAAAAGTTAAAATGAATGTTTCGATACGTTGTCCCCGCCTGCCCTCCCCCATCCCCACCAATGGGACCACGCAAGCACCGCCCACCCCTAGATTGTGAAAACAAAAATTATACAGCGCCCTCTGTTATGTCATCCTGCCATGTTTTCCGCGCCAATTTTATATCATGTACACACACACAACTTGAATGTACATTGCATCCGTGTCAGTGACAAATGTACAGGACGTGTACACAACAACTGCGATCAAAACAAAACAAAAGTCATGGCACTCAACGATCATCCAGAAACAACAACAAAATCTACATATTGCCAGGATGAGCTGCCGGAATTGTTGCCTGTGTACTACAGACGTCTATTTCCATACAATCAGTACTACCGTTGGCTTAACTACGGCGGACGTAAGCGAACATTTGTCAATGAATTTTGATTTGGAAACTGAATAAAAATAAAAACTTCATAACCTCAACTCAACCTCGTCGTATTAATTAGCTAGTTCTTGTACTTAGCTAGTTCTTGTACTTAGCTAGTTCTTGTAAGTTGTAGTACTTCGATACACTTACAATTCGAGGTTGCGGTTATTATGAAGTTTTTTATAACTCCATGAATGTGTATGACGTTATTCACAATCCTATTCCTCATGACCATGGCGGGTTAGTCTGAGTTCTGAGTTACTGCTACTGTCTACCATGTCTACCCAACATACATTGTACAACAACGCTTTTTGAACTTTGGACATTATCACTGTCAGGACAGGTAATATCCAAATGTTTAAAAAAAAAAGGCGTTCTTGGGTCCAGTATTTGCAAATAAATTTGGTATTTAATAACAAATTTGTTTCCTTTTTTTAGAATAGACTCTTTAAACGAAACACTCAATACCAAATCTCCTTAAACTATCACGTCAACATTTGCAGAACTAACATGGATGCATGGTTGACTCTAGTACAATTAGGCCCCAGAACTACAAAACAAATTTCTCATCACATTCATCACATTCATATCATAGTGTGTAATTTAAAACCAGGCTGCGTATAAATTCACATGATTCATGTTTCTTTTGTCATAACAGACACAATTTAAACTTTTCTCATCAGGAAATAATTTTCCATGAATATTTCTTAAATGCCGATGATTCATTTCATTTTTAGTGCCTAAGACGTACTTCCAGAATCGAGAGTTCTCATTCACATTAAAAGATGACATCTACATTCGCTATCAGTCATTTGCCGATCAGAGTGAGATGGAGAAAGAGATACAGAAAAGATGTCCTTACAAGATTGACATCGGCGCAGTCTTCACTCACCGGGTGAGCAAGCAATGACACTCGGGACTTCAATTGACCATAGAATGCAATTGCCATAGATGCCCCTCACTTTCAATCCTTGATTGCTGGAGTGTCTTTTTCAAATTTTCAATAAAAACTTACATTTTCCACAAAGAAAGATCTTTTCACCGGGGGAAAATTGTTGTGCTTCAAGGTCAAAGATCAAGACCTATACAAACGCCAGTGTGATATGAGTTAAAGCCTGCACCTAACTAAACACCGTTAAAGGAAATAAATGAGTACTAAATGTTAGCTTGATGTGTGTTAAAGCCTGCGGGTTAAGCGTCTTCATGAATAAAAGCATCCCAATAATAGAGGAAAACATTGGTAAACAATTTATGAAATTGACCTAACATGGACTGATTTGCAGAAGGTCCTTTCATTATATTCTGGTTCATATTTCAGCCGAAGGATCATAGAACAGTGAAAGCAGCATCTTTCCAAGCTCAAGAGAAGGAACTTGTTTTCGATATCGATATGACAGACTATGATGACGTCAGGGTGTGCTGTCAGTAAGTCAACACTCAGTCTAGGAACCATTTCTACCCACAAATACACCCCGTGATAGTTTTATAGGCAGACTGGTTCATAGGGGAAAATTCCAAGGTTGCTTACGCAGGCCAAAATACTTCATTCTTGTAAAGTCAAGACAGTGTTTCCTCAGTAAAGGTTAACTCTATGAGGGAAGTTTCAATTTCTATTGGAACATTTCAAGGGGCACCAAGGCATTGACCAGAGGGCATGGAGGCAATTGCCTCCATTAAGCACAATGCATGACGGACTCGTAGATTTCTGGCCCAAACTACTGCTTAATATCCCATCCGAAGGAAAAAGCAATTAGATTTAAAGTTAACTTCTATAACCTTTTTTCTCTTCATCTTTTAGGGGAGCTGATATTTGTGAGAAGTGCTGGCCGCTCATGAGAATTGCAGTCCGCATCGTCGATCGAGCACTTCATGGTATTCAAAACTTTCACTTATTCTACTCTAACTTCCCAACCAGAAAGGGCAGGATTTGTCCCACTATTTGAACTAGCTTCCTGGGGCCATGTTATCTTTGGTCAGTACTAAACCACATGTATGAATCCTATCAGCTGATTGCCTTTGCTTTTTAGACAAAGAAGACTGAAAATACTTTTGAAAGTTTTTTGTGAAGGGTGTTTTCTGCTTTCTTTCTACAATAACAAAAGGTGCACAAAATGTATAGAGTAGTGAAGAGGCGTATGCAATGTTTTCCTCGCTGTCTTGCTGTGCCAGACACTCTTAGACAAGCTGCAGTTGTATGCCTGATATTGACTTGAATCAGTAGAGTTAAGTTCAACGTCTCTTTACTACTTTAGATGATTTTGGGTTCGATCATCGCTTGTGGGTATATTCTGGCCGGAGAGGAGTTCATTGTTGGGTCGCTGATGAAGCAGCCAGGAAACTATCCCAGAATGCACGCTCAGCAATCGCAGAATACTTGAGTGTTGTAAAGGTGAGAATTATTTAGTGGAAGGGGGGGGGGGGGCTGGAATATGACAGTGCATTGTGAAACCTCCCATTATGTGTCTCCACTCTACAACACACTCCAGGCCTTCTTTCAAATATTTGAACTTTGTAACTTTACAGGGAGGTGAGAACCAAGTCAAGAAAGTTAGTCTTCCAGAGCATCTGCATCCCTCCATCGAGTAAGTAGAGTTAATTAAACTAAGTTTGCCAAGCCATCCATGGTTATACCAGTGTTATTAGAATCTACAAGTTTGGGTATGGAGTTGCTATAGGTTGAAGTGCTCGGATAAATTTAGAGCATGAGTAAAAACATTCACACACTTCATTTTGATAATATATTAATCGACTTATGGTGTTTCTTCATTTGACCTTCTTCAGGCAAGCTAAACGCATCATCAATCACTATTTTGAGGACTATGCGCTGGGGAACCAAGGTCTGATGGATGACAAAGCATCATGGGAGAAAGTCTTGACCCTTGTCAATGATACCAATATCCTTTACGTCAAGAATATTGAACACAAAACTCTTGAGAAGAAGAACAAGTATCTTTAAGATTCACTTTGTTCATCGGTCTTTCAGAAAGCCTGGTTTAACATTTTTATGATGGTCGTTGCCTTTGTTGCCATTGGTCTTGGTCTTTGTTGCCCTTGGTCTTGGCCTTGGTGTCCTTGGTCTTGGCCTTGGTGTCCTTTCAAGTTTCCCTTAGATTTTATGATTTCCTATGGATGTGCCATTTGCAAAATAACAATAGTGTTGCCCTCTTTATGATGAAATTCTAGACTTGTTTTTTCAAGAAAGTATCCAAATAAATAAAGAAGTGTTGTTCTAATTACAAAGCTTTTCCTTGACTGTGTAGCGCCCTCACATCTCAGGAAACTACTAACAGAGCAGATGGAACGTGCCAAAACATCGGCAGAGAGATGGGATCGTTTGGAGAGATGCATTATGGGGGAAGTCAGCAAAGTAGGTCATCTCAAAAGCCAAAATAAACCTTTAACGAGTTACCGATGTGATATTAAATCCAATTTCAAACTAACTTCAAAACGCAGCCAAGCAACCAATGACAACTTTGCCCCTTTTTTCCTCATTTTAGGGAAATGTCAAGAAGTGTCAGCATCTTGTAACGGAGATCAAGTTCCAGTACTGTTACCCTCGTTTGGACGTCAATGTCAGTAAAGGAATCAACCACTTACTCAAGAGTCCATTCTGTGTCCATCCAAAAACAGGCAGAGTCTGTGTTGCATTTGACCCCAAAGACGTGGACAATTTTGATCCATTCGCTGTACCTGACATTAGGTAAACACTTTTCTTTCCTCAGTTCCTTCTACTTCTAATGTAGTAGACCCAAAACTGATGTGCAAAGTTGCAATGTAGCCTGGGATTTTTACCAGTGTGCTGTAGAATTTAGTGTGTATGCTTGTCGAGCATAGTTGAAGCTTTACAATACACTTCTTTTTAAAGGGTGTGCACAATATTGGTAAGACAGAAAATATAAATGGTCACAAATTTAAACATAACTTACATGGTATTAAGATGGTCATGGTCGAAAAGTTCCTTTGAAATATTTTGGCCTGAAGTGCTGTAGGTTTTGATCTTGCGTGTCCAAAATCCGCTGTTTGAAAACAGTGGTGTGGTTTTTCACTATTTTCTTGTGACTGATGATCAGAGCTTCAACTTTCACAGGTTTGTTATTATTTCCTGGATATTTTAGGTCACATGAAGTGCAGATATTGGTCTTTGACTACCAATAATCTGACTGCCTGCTTTAAATGAGGAAAATGTGTCTTTTATTTTAAATGATTCAGCCAGCTGTGCAGAGAGATTGATGAGTTTGACAGAAGGCAAAAAGCTACAAATGATGAAAATGAGCCTCCATCAAAGAAGAGGATTAAGGGTATGTTAATGTAGGATACCTGGTCAGATTTGAAGAAAAAAACAACCTATTGGTTGTTTTTTAACATTTGATTAAACTCAATGAGCAAAATGAGACTGGAAGGCAAGAGAGTTTTCCCGGATGTGATTCTAGTAGTAACTGCCCAACATTTTGAGGATTGAACAACACAATGGATTAATCTGAATTAACTGAAATCAGAAGCTTTGTTTACAAAGGAATCTTGACTAAGTCGCAGACGTGGAGATGCGAGTATATAAGTAATTAGCGTTCAACATGACACACTTTGGTGACCTCTAGTTTAATAAATCTCATCCGCTCCCATCATAGAGTATACTTCAGCCATCAGGATTATTCAAATATTCAAATTGCGGCCAAAATCTGGGCCAAGTTCGCACAAAGACCATTTGTCAACTAGTGGCTGACATTAATGGTACTCGTACTCAAAAACATGTGTTGGGTACCAGGCAATATTGACAAAATAATGGTCCTTTTGCGAACTTGGCCCTGGTTGGAAGGGATCTAGTCTGGTCCTGTTTTATACCATGAGAAACAGTATTCATAATTGCTGTTGCACACAGGAACTTAGACCAACATGATGGTAACATGATGACAGACTACAATCCATAAAGTGACAAGTTTATGTTTTCTTTTTTCACTAATCAGATTATAAGAAGACGAGTTTACTGAAGAGCGTCCAAGTGTTTGAACAATTTGTTACCGGCTTGGAAGGCACACGGAAGGGCAAATTAATAGAGCAGAGTGGTGAGTAGTTCTGTTGTGTATGACGAGTGACTCCAGCTCTGATTCAGCAAATTACTATTTGAGTAATTGTGACTCACGAGTACAAACGCCAGAATCATTGAGTCATAAATAATGAGTCCAAGTGGTTGAGCATTTTGTCACTGTCTCGGAAAGCACAAGGGTACAATAATTGAGTAGTGTCTCTGTTGTATATGAGAAGTAACTCCAGCTGTGATTCATAAATGACATTCAGACAGCCTCAGATTCTCACCCCACTCACAAAGGCAATATGAGTTTTCAATTTGAGTGACTTCTACTCACAGTAAAAACAATTACATTAACAAGTTAGAAGTTCAATCTTTTGGTGTTCGGCTCAGACCTCATTATTTGTCGTCTCATACCAAACAAAAAAGTTTATCATCTGAAGGAAGCAATTGTTCAAATAGTCATCCATCTTGACTTGGGACACAACGTCGAATTTAGCTCAGACTGAAAGGGATTTCTTGTTGTCGTTGTCAATAAATCAGGCATGTTTTCTATCCTCCACAGATATCAAAAAGGAGTTCTGAGCAATTCAACAACTCCAAAGACTTTCACCATGGCAATAGAATCAAGAAAAATCCAGTTTAACTCCCAAGATGGTTTGGCTGGGAACCGTTCTACATCCGTCAAAGTGCTACTTCAACATCCACATCTTCGAAATTTAGTGTAAACTGTAAAAACATAGCATCCAGATTTCTCACAAAACTTAACATGCCCAAAAAAATAAGCAGTTCTTATGTAGTGCTTTATCACACAAGACAGGCATCCCAAACCACTCATTATTTCTTTGACAGGTATGCATGACTATGTATGAATTATGCCACCCATTTATATAGCACCTTGTAAGGATTTACAAGGTGATGCAGTGCAACCTGCAGCCAACCGTGCCAGAAACACCGGGGCAAACCCCTCCTCTTAACGCTAAGAGTACCATTTGTTTTTATGTGCACTACACAACAAACAAGACCTGCAGCTTTACATCCCATCCGGAGGACAAAGCATTTACGGTCAAGCGTCTTGCTCCAGGACACAAGTGCCGTTACTGGGACCCGAATCCACACTCTGACAACAAAAACTGTTCGGTGCACGAGTCCGCTCGGCCACGGCATTTCATTACTGAATAATAAATTAAAAACAGGCTTTTCATAAAACACCCAGACTCCCCTCTAGTTGACACCATGTTACCTACATTGTAGGAATCCAGAGAAACATGGTTTGTATGGAAAGTAATTTTCTTAAGTTTGACCCAACGGGAGTTAATTTTACCAAACCCTGATGTTACACTCTATTTAATGAAATCAGTAGCTGTCTCGGAATCAAAACTCAAAACAGACTAATCAGCGTTGTATTTTACATTTTTAATATCTCGTGTACACTTTCTATATAAAGCAAATATATTGAGGTTGGTGAAAATTCCTAAATTCAACTGACCCTCATGACCCTAGTGTAGAATGCTCGGTTCATCATGTAGCCCCATGGGGTTTCTGTCAAATTAAAACTGATGATGAACCGAGATTCCCTTGTTTCTCAATTTGCATTTCCAGCTTTCATGATTAAAACACTAACTTTGAATAAAAACTGTTTTCAGCAGTGTGTCAATAATATATGAGAGTAATCATAAAGATTTGATCTTGTTGGTTTTAGCACCAACTCATTGGTCATAAATATACTGAGATTTGGACAGTTTCCAGCTCCATGCGTTTTTGCAACAAAAGTTACTTGTTTCGTTGTTTATAATTGATTCTTTGACACAAGAGGGTATTTTTAACGAGACTTCACACATGTGAAAGGGGCGTATAGAACTCTAAAAGTAAATCCTGAATGAAACTGTCAATACATTTCCAATGGGCTTCTCATAAACAGTGAAGCCAAGTAAACATGACGTACAGTGGAATTACCTCACACTGACCAAAAGGATTGGCAGTGGGTAACAAAGTCACAGCACAGAAATCAATTTCATGTGGATGGAAACAAAATCAAGATAATCTCTGCCACTCGATGATTTGAAGTGAAAAGTCATTTCCTAAAAGAGGACATCTTCAGTTTGACAGGAAACCCAAAACGTATGATTGCATAATTGTTTTGAGACGGGACTGAACATATATTTAGAAAATTTCCTGTAAAAAGCTTTGACAGTCGGAACTTCAACAAAGCAATTCTAATAGAATGAGATCTGGTGAGACTTTATGAACAGTGATAATTTTAAAATTACTCAACTAAATACTGCAGTGAAAAACATTTGCCTCTTTCATAGAGCTCTTTAATGCCAAATGCTTTATAAATAAATGTTGATTGGTGGTTAATTTTTAAAAAGAATTTTATTGATGCGCGGACTGCTGAGTGGACATTTGGTAAGGTAGCTCTATGAAATTGTGACAAAGTAAATATTTAATATAACATGTAATTTATCTTTTGTTCATGTACAAGTGTTTGACGCTTAACAAAGTACATGTATACCCAAAGATGTTTGTTTTAAAAAACCTTCAAAAACAGGGCAAACATAGGTCACGTCAGCGTCTACCAAGCAATTACAGGAAAGCTGCTAAAGTATAAATTCTTGCTTACCAGAAAGAGGTTACTGAAATAAATGCCATATTATTTCCCTGTTGCTTAGTTAATAAAACGGTTAAGCAGTTTTTCTTTGCAGCTAACTGTTTTCCCTACTGCTTGTCTTAGTTAATAAAAATGCTTAAGCACTTGCTTTGTAGCTCAATGACTAAAGGCCCATCTTCACTCCAAGAAGCTTCAAGATTTTACCTGAGTCAAATATCTTAAGGCCGTCATTTCTTGGGTTCTGACACTAATTTTGAGCACCTACACTTTCTGAACAGTGACTTCAAACAGTCGGACGGTTCCTTATCCAACGCCTAACCCCTGGTTTTGAAAATGCCCTATGATCAAATAAATGGTTCCAACCTTAGCACACTTCAAAGCTTAAAGTTGTGAGACCTGGATCTACCAATTATAATAATTATATACACAATCATACATAGAGAAACACATTATCCTACTGATTAATTTGTTATCGTAAATAGTCATAATAAGTTCTTATAATGTGTTCTGTACAAAATCAAGACATGTTTATGGTTGAATTTCATCTTGAAACTAGCACCACTTTGTTTAATGGGTAAATATACTCTTGTTGAAGCTATAATCCAGGCACTCTGTGCATGATGTAAGACTCTTTCACGACGCCCATTTATGGATTCCCAACTGGTCAAGGAAACTCACCATTATGATAACTTTATAAATGCTGTTGCGAGCGTGGTAGTTTTTATGTAGAAAGTCAAAGTATATGTTGTAAGTGCAAATTGTAGCCCGCATGTCTAAACTGAAATTGAATAATTGAATAATTGAGTGTCCAAACTCGTTTAGTGAATATATTCTTATCTGGGCACTGTTTACGACAATTTGCAACAATGTGACATCATGCATGGACTGACTGGCTTATAGCTCAAGCCATTGAATCCATAATGGACTACCTTAGATTTGATATTCATGAACAAATACAAGGTTGCTATGAAGCTTACAAATTTATGGATCACAATTATGTGCATATGTATGTAAGCATGTCTACCAGTTGTCACTGACGATTCTTACATAACGGTATCCGTGTATTTTGATATACCGAGGACGACCACAAGTAAATTATGTGTACAAAACCAACGAGTGTGTCCTTGGATTTATAATACACAATTGGAAAACAAAATGAAATTAATTAGTTGACGTACATGGAGAAAACGGGTTACCAGCTAAAATGGCATGTGATGTACATTGTGACTGGTCCCCCTAATGTTCCCCTTGGCATTTAAGAAATCTTCATGATCAGGTTTCATTTTCATGGCTCTGTTTACTGCAGAATTCTGCGCTTATGACTCATAGAATTGTAGGCTTTATGGGCGCAGTATTCTGCAGTGAGCAGAGCCATAACATTGGGACCTAATGTTAGGCCTGGATGTATACACAAATTGCTTGTACATTACTACAATTTATATAGTACTAACAAATAAAAACAGTGAATTGCAATAAAATGTACAATTATTGTTCATCTTCAATACATTTCTTAAATTGTGTGCAAAACAAAAACACACACAAAAAAACACAACAAAGTGACAGGGTTAGGGAATGCAAAATACAATTTCATTATACATGTACTGTTTCTGCCAATTTAACTAATGAACATTTCATTTTTTTAAGAAAAGTATTGTTAACTAATAGAATTTGCTTACCCACAAATCTACTGACATAACTTGGAACCAAACTTTGAGTATCAAGGAAACAAGCAGTGGAAATGGTTCTGGAAAATTCTGAAGCTTAAGTTTGTGTGATCATCATTCACACATTCCTTTGACTTGAACAGTTTTTTGCAACTTTCTGCAGATTTCACTACTTAATTCACCCTCATGAACAGTAGGAAAACAAAGTGATTTTATTGTGAACATCATGAGCGAAAGCTTTTACTTGTGAGTAGAATATAAACCAAAGTCAAACTGGCTACTGTTAGATATCATCATTTCTGTTTCTGTTCAGTATTTTTTACCCATGTTATGCCCCAATTGGAATAGCAGACCCAGCAACAATCGAGTCTGTCCCAAGTTGTACTTAAGGCCTGTCCCAACTATAGATGGGTCCCAACTACAGTTGGGACAATCATCAATGAACTCATCCGCATTCATAATCGATCAGCTATTTAGAAACTGGCACAAGATACTTGGGATTAGGAAAGTCTTTATCAATTACTTTTAAAATGATGAACAATTGAATTCACATATTTACATCACAACAATTTGGAAGATTCCAATACAGTGCACCACAAAGAGTTTTCCCATGGAGATCATTGTTTAAATCAAGGCAGGCAAAACTTCACTTATAAACAGTGGATTTCTCAAATATATCTGGGATTTTTACTTCCAAACTTTGAATATCGCGCCCACAAAAAAAAGCATTGGAGGACTAGCATAAAAATATACTAAAAAACCATATGCCCACAGAAAGACCCTTTTTCAAAGATCAGCTTCATTTTTCAAGGGTGACCTCAATTTTGCAGACTCAGTCAACAGGCATGATATTTGGTGCATGGAAAAAAGTAGGAACATTTCATCAAGTACAAGTGCTGACCTACATGTTCACATAGTGTAGGCCATTAATAAAAGAATACTGATTGTTCCAAGGGCAACAACATTGGAAAGCAGACTTCAGTAGAAAGAATATCCTGGTCAACAAGAATATTTTTGGTTTACTAAATGAGACAATCTAGCGAGGGACTCTGAATGATGCACTGTGTTGTGCATCATCTAAATTGGTTTAAAAAGTCAACAGAGAAAATTACACTTGTTTTCAAAAAATGCCACATTAATACTGTGATTTGAGTTGTGTGTACAATGCTTTTAAAACAAAAGGCACCCATTCTCAACGACTCGTCCTATGTACATACCAAAGTGCACTACTTTATGAAGCACTGTCAGCAAAGGGCAAATGCTCTAAAAATATTCTCTAAAAATGGTTATCTAAACTTGAATGAGTGTAGTGGAATTCATTCAGACAAAATAACCCCACAATGTAGCTCATATTGAGCAGATAGAAGCTGCAGCTGTGACTTATTTCATACATTATACCAAACCAAGTGACTTGCGCCGTTACTACCAACTATTCATCAAGCCAAAGGCACTCTTGATATTGTCTCAACTCCTTAGGAGTATGCAGCACCAGCAGCCAAGTTGGCACACCTGTAGCTAATCAATCTCAACCCTCATGGGTAAACATAGTTACTCTCCTGGGTAATGAAAAGAAATTAGGATTAAGTGTCTTGCTGAAGGAGACAAGTGAATTCAAATCCTTTACTCTGACGATCAAGCCATCATGCTAAGCACAAGTTATTAAGGAACCAAGGTAAAGCAATGGTTAGACCAAACCAAGCAAGGTTTGTCTGTCTGCCAAGTACTTAGAAGGTTCATACAATTGAAGACAAATAACAGTCTGAAAAGGTCAAGGAAAATGAGTGATGGAAACAGCTCAACCTTTTCCTTTGATACTAATTTCATTCTCAGGCCCAATTTCATAGAGCTGCTTAAGCACGAAATTATGCTTACCACAACAAGGCTACCAGCCATAAAACCATGTCACATGTATTTCATATAACTGGTATCCTGCTAATTTTTGCTCAGCAGAAGATTGTTAAGTAATATTTTCTGCTGAAGCAGCTGTATGAAATTGGGCCCAGTTTTTAAGCATTTACTTCTTGACTATTGGGCTCCAATGCCCTGCTTCACCAGGTTTTTTTCTAAGATGACTCCTTAAACCTTATTCTCATTTTTTAAAAATTACTTCTTGATCTTATATTTGGGTATGTTTGTATATTATGGTGATTATTACTAAATACGCAATTCAATTATTTCTTGTACAGACCCAATACAAGCAGAAAAGACTGACCAGAGTAAACCCAGAGTTCAGTCATTACACTCAACAAACACCAAACACCACAATCGGCTTGGTGTTATTTCAGTGTTTAAAGTAGCTCTCAGCAATGTTAACAACACAACATTTAGAATAAAAACTAACAAATATTTCTACTTAAATAATCAGACATGATTTCATAATGCTCTCACACTAAACTATCAACAACAAAGTTTTATAAGACTCGATGAAATATTAAAATGTGGCGGAAAAAAGGAGAATCTACACACAAATAAAAGAATGTACAAAATTAATACTACTGCTTTGAAAAAAAAGAAGTATTATCTAAACTTTCTGGCTTTGTTAAGCCTTGGACGCTTCGAGAAAAACAGCAAGTTATGAAAGCACACTTTCATAAATCTGCTTTTGTACTTTCAAAGATCGCACACATTTGGTATCAGAATCATGTTTGCTTTAGTTTTGCCACTGTTGTTGTTGTTGTTGTTGTTTATCTGTTGTTGTTATTGTTTATATTTTGTCGAGGAGGAAGTAGGGGTAAAAACCCGTACCTCCCATATTTTAAAAGTAGTGTTTGTTCTTACCTGAAAGTTTCACAATGAAAAAACATTGAGTGAAAATAAAAATTGATTAAAAAAGAAATAATTGACATTTCAAATCATTTTTGCAACATGCCCCCCCTTAAAGGTTTTCTCAGTTCAAGAGGTTGACGGCATCAAAGGCAAACTTTCTGATGTGGATGTAGACTGAGGCTGATTGATGATCTGCAGCGTTGCTTGGATACTACTGATACTAGCCCTTGGAGAGCTGCCCTGAAGGTTGGGGTGAGTGTTGGCGTGCTTCTTCAGGTGGTCCTTTCGCCAGAATCGCTTGGGGCAGTTTGGACATTGGTGGCGCTTCTCGCCTCGATCGCCTTGCACCTGCACACGTGTCTTCTTGTTGTCGTGCGTCCGGACATGTTTGGAGAGATGATCGCTGCGCATGAAGCTCATTGGACACTCTGGACATGAGAAGCGTTTCTCCCCTGAGTAAGGATTCAACAATCAAATATAACAAAAAATACATCACAAGACAAAACAAAAAACCAAAGTCTACAGTTAAAATAATCCAAATACATTTCAGCTACTATTTTTGAGAACGCAATAAAATAACTTTCACAGCTTCAGTAGCTTTCAGTGTCATTCAGTGACAACTCATCTCTTTTACTTATCACGTATTAGCCAGGAACCATTAATTACAATAAGCGCCCACAGGAACTAACTAAGTTTCCTTGCTAACCAGTGGTGACAAATTTTCTTTAATCATACACAGAGCTTATCACACACAGATGAAGCGTTAATCTTTATCCTTAATGCAAGTTTTTAAAGTATTTTACGGAAGAACTATTCCTCAGGTTTCAGATTAAAACTAATCCAATTTTTGTTTTGGATAGTAATTAAACGCTGATTTAGTTTTATTTTGTACCTGTATGAGTCCTTGAGTGTCTCTGGAGTTCATCTGACCGTGTGAAGCATTTATGACACCCCATCCAGGAGCAGATGTAAGGTTTCTCCCCTGTATGACCCCTGATGTGAGCCTTGAGGTGGGACGTCTTAGCGAACGCCTTTCCACAACCTTCAATGTGGCATAAATGCTTCTTGGGACCAAAAGGGCTAGGTTCGCCCGGCTGCCTGTAAGGGGGCAGGGAAAGGTTCAACATTACTTCACACAACTCTATTAACTTAGAGTCAACAAAAAGTCTCTCTGAATAAAGGGTACTAACTCAAACAATACTCTAGTTTTATTCTGTATTTGTTTGGATTAAAACAAATTGAGAAATAGATAATGTTTGGATGAAATTAATATTGGAAAATCAACATAATTTTATAGTTTTAATAAAATAAAGTACAAAAACACCACAAAGTCAAACAATTTTGTGCATTTGTAGGAACTTGATAAGGTTGTAGATCGTATTTTAATATGTGGATCAAATTCATTACGATAAGTGGATGTCCCAATAATACATTTCTACAGAGCAAGCAAAAAACGCTGTATTGACAAAAATTGATGAGCAGATAACCTTAGTCTTGACTCTTAATGATTATTGTTTTGTCATTTGCATCTGAAATTGTATACACAAAATCTTTAGCAAAAATTTTAAAAGCTACCAACAATCTTATATGTTTTTCCATCCAAAATAAACAAACAAACAAACAAGTGAGAAGAATTGAATAAAATAAATATCTATCACCAACTATGTGTTGGGGTGTACCGTATTACCTGTTGGTGTCCATCACGCAGTTGGGGCAACTGCAGGGTTGTCTTTGTATTCTCTTCTGGGCAGCTGCTTGTTTCTTGGATTCTTCTTCTGATCTTCCTTCAGTGGGAAGTTGATGATAACCAACTGATAAACAACAGCAAAAATTATCATCAAATATAACTGCCAAGAAGTGCATTACTAGAAAATATTAGAAGTACATCACTAAATTAAAGCAAGAAGAATATCACTAGAAAACATTTTAAGAAATATACCAACAGAACATAATAAGAAATATACTATAAAAATATAAGAAATATTTTGGAAGCGATGCTGCAAAGCCTCAAATAATTGACTCCATATTTGGCTCCAATATTAAATTTTGGAGTGTCACAGCAGTATACATAGACAAATATAGGACGATACAAATCAAATTACAACGATCTGTGTTTGTGATATACAAAGTACAATTTATACCCCTAAAATATAGTAAGATATATCACTAGAACATAGTAACTTGCTTTTATGGATATCTTCTCAGGTCATTTCAACTTTTGGAAAATTGCACTTTTTAAATGTTTGAAATTGTTATTATTATATAAATTAATGAGACAAATCAGTTAATCAACAATACAAAACATCAACCTGTTTATAGCATTAAATCAATATATCAACAAGAAATCAACAAGATGTCAATAAAATATCAACAAGAAATCAACACGAATCAGCAAGATTTAAACAAGATCAAAAAGATATCAACAATAAATCAACATGCATCAACAAGATACAAACAAGATATCAACAATAAATCAACAAGATATCAATAAGATATCAACAAGCATCAACAAAATACAAACAAGAAATCAATACGATATCAACAAGAAATCAATACCATATCAACAAGAAATTAACAGGCACCAACAAGATATAAACAAAATATCAACAAGATACCAATAAGATATCAACAAGCATCAACAAGATATAAACAAGATTTCAATAAGATATCAGCAAGAATTCAACAAGCATCAACAAGATTTCTACATCGAAATATCAAGGTCAAAAATCTCAATGGGATATCAAAAATTAATATCCACAAGTATTAATAACATATTGATGTGACACAAAATGAACTACAAAATCCAATGCATTATTATAATTTCTTACCAGTGTTGGATGACTCTACCCCAATAATGGGCAGTATGCCATCCACAGCCATGTTCTGATCAGCCCTCACTGGACCGGTCTGCTTCCGTCGACCTCTGGTCTTCTTGTTATCGTGCGTCTTGACGTGTTTGGACAGATGGTCGCTACGCAGGAACCGTTTCAGACATTGTGTACACTGGTACTTCCTCTCCCCTGGTTCCCAGTAGACAAGAAAAAAGATAAACGTTTCAACAGAAATACATTCTCATCCTAACTTGTGCAAGTTTCACTCTATCGGATGATTAAGTTTTTAAGAAGACAAGAAGAAAACAAGTTACAAATTTAGTCAAGTCACAAAATTTTTCTTTAATTTTAACAATGAACTCTAAAGCCTGGTTCATACTTCATGCAAAATATAATTTAAGTTGGGTTTCAAGCTAGTGATGACTGAACATCAAGGCTTTTACAAAATTGTGTCTTCCAATCATGACTAAACCTTTGTAATATTGATGTCCTCTCATGAAAAACAGATTGGAAACCAACAAAGGAATAATAACTTCACATGTATTTATA
Source organism: Plazaster borealis (assembly GCA_021014325.1). Classification (NCBI taxonomy): domain Eukaryota; kingdom Metazoa; phylum Echinodermata; class Asteroidea; order Forcipulatida; family Labidiasteridae; genus Plazaster; species Plazaster borealis. The sequence goes on along the minus strand of CM037471.1, from coordinate 24,214,055 downwards.
ACTTGATTATCCAGCTCACTGTCAGAAAGAGTCAAATATGCTTAAGCTTGTCAAATCCAAGATCAGCAACGAGTTATCTGAAAGGGTATGTGACATACTACCTTGTCCATATGCCATGTAAGGTTTATAATTTATCAATAATATATCAGCTGAGGATACACCCCTTTTGTATTATGAAAAAAAATGTATTTCATTTAAAATAATGCTCTCTGGGAATGCCCCAAAAATCAAGCTTGGCTTGTGATGTATCACTTGTGATGTCACTGGTGGATTAAGAAATTTTAAGAATCCCTTGTGCTACCACAACAGTACGTGGCTGTTTGGTAGCAATGAAATTCAGTCGTTTTGGTTATGTTTATTGTTCCACCAGTGACGTCACATCATGAGCAAGGCCTGTTTTTGTGGGTGTTCCCTGAAAAGCATTATTAAAAAAATAGGTAAAGGAGATAGAAACATGTATATTTTCAGCTGAATCATTGTTTATAAATTACAGACTTTAACATGGCATATGGACAAGGTAGTACGGCACACAACCTCTAAATCTCTCTTCCGTTTGTAAATGTTAATCAATGATGCCAGCTGTACACAAATGCAACATTTCTAGAATTCTCTATTGTTCATAATGGTGTGTGTGTACAGTAACAAAAGATATGCCATGATTTGAACCATTTGCCTATATATCTTGGAATGCTTCACTGCATGAATGGGCTGACAAACTCCACAGGTCAAAAAACATGCACAGGTCAAAAAGGTAGGAAATAACGACACCTAAACTTTGTCACGCCCAAGATTACTTTATCATGAGAGCATGGGGGGGTTTATCTGATGTTAATGGGTTTGTGATCTTTGTACCTGTGTGCGTCCGGTAGTGTCGTTGGAGTTTGTCAGCCCGCTTGAAGCCCCGCCCACACAACGGCCAGTCACAGATGTGCGGCAATTCCCCAACCACTTTACTGGGCGTGGTTTTGGCTTTGCGGCGTCTGGCTGTGAATTGCAAACCCCAAACAGAAACAATTATTTGGGCTAAAGGAATAGAAATAATGATCTTTCCAAAAAGGTAATAATTGACAGTGAGTGTACATGTACTTGCAAGATTACTTTCAGTAAAAACTTCTGAAAAAATTGTTATTAATCACCATTGGTATAGTGGGAGCAGTAACAACAAAAGTAACATGTATCGTTTACAGGCATTTGATACTTAATTTTTCAACAAAATCAAAACTCTTATTAAAATCGTCCCTGGAAATTCCTCTTTAATTGTTTGTGTACTTTTTTCGTACACTTTAACTACAATGTGATTTTGATGTTAGTGACTCAATCAATTTTCCATCTTTGTATAATGTTGATCTTGTTGCTTGTTGTCATGCTGGTTGCTTGTTAATGTTCCCTACTCTTTATTGTGTGAACCCAACAGATTTCCTATAATACAAACAAAAATCTGCTATTCGTTCCAATCATCTCCATGCCCGTCTTCAAGTAAACAGGCCATTTTGAGGTTGAGCTTTGCTTCTGTCCTGTTGCATTGTGTTTCATGACATATCATCAACTACATCATGATTTCCATTGTTGTTGTTGCTGTTTTTGCTTTCCTTCTCTGGCTTGTTGTTTTTGAATCATGTACTTTTATGTGTCCTTCACAAGTTATGTAACTGTTGGTCCTTCATATGTTTGTTTGTTTGTTTATTTGTTTTGTCTGTCTGAGCAACCATGACCCAGACAAGACCTAAACAAGTCCTAATGTTGTTTCTTTGTTTCTTCATTAACCATGTTACTATACCTGTATGAGTCCTGTAGTGTCGCAGGAGTTCATCAGAACGCCAGAAACTGCTGCCACACTCCGGCCAGTCGCAGACGTTCTGCTGATGACCAGTATGAGTCCTGGCATGAGCCTTGAGCTCTGATGACTTGGCAAACACCCGACTGCAGCCTTGGATGAGGCAAATATGACCTCTGACCCCTAGGGTGATGCCACTCCTGGGGAGTCAATCAATCAGTATGGTTTATGACATTAGGAACAGGACTATAAGTATTTTTTGAAAGAGCTGCATCTTCAAAGTTGTATCCATAGAATGAGAAACTGGAAAATGCAGACAGCTTTTCTTAGCTGAATGGCAAGTTGCAGCTTTCCAACTGCTCAATCAAGAAAAGTTACCAACTTAATAAACGCACAAGGATACCCTTTGCCCACAACTAACACAAATGGGAATTTTTTTTGACTGCATGAAGGCGTGTGTGCACCAAATTGACAGGCCTACTAAGCCTGCTAAACAGAATGCCTGAAATTCCCAAAACATTTAGGAATGAACTAAATTAAGCTTTAAAAATTCAAGCTTAAATGACGAAAAAAGTGAAAAAATAAGTGCAGTAGATTTCAAGCAGAGAGTTTTTACTTTTTCTTGTCTTCTTCACAGTAAGGACAGCTACAGCGTTCCCGTCTAGGTCTCATGGACATCCCTTCACTGTTGACCTCAGCCATGTTAGGTGTCTGAGCAGTCAGCCCTCCCTGGAAATCAGCATTCCCTTGGACACCGGTCATCCCCTGGCCATGGAGCTGCTGCTGGGTGGGGGGGTTTTGCAGGTCGGCGAGCTCGTCAGCAAGGCTGGGTATGTCAACTGCAAGGTCGGGAATTTCAGGGGATTTAGGGTTTTCGTTTGGCATCTCAGTGACTGGAATAATGAAGGGACCAGTCGGCCAATGGTGCTCATTTGCGGCTGAAAGGAAAATTAAGCGATGTGGAGTCAGGGCACAATACCTACAGGGTGTAAATGTGCGCTAATAGTTCGAAAGAAATCACAGGGGCTTGTTTTATAGAGCTGCTTATAGCACACAGGAGAAAATGTTTGCTATAGAAACAGGTCACCATCAAAACAGTGCCGTGTGATGTGCTTGAGACTGGTCCCTTGTTAGTAGTATTTGCAGAGTAATAATGTGTACAGTAACACAATCTACTTAGCAGCTCTACCAACTAGGCCCCTAGTGACTGCAGTGAGTGTTAACAAGCCCCTCATGAAAGACAAAGCAGAAGTAGAGAAAGCAAAAGTAGAGCATGGTGGCCGAGTGGTCCGGTGTACTATTCAAGACATGTTAACCTTGAGCTTTTTTTGGTCAACCCCACACAGAGGGGAATAGATTTTCATGGTGTAGCACCATGATAAATGTTTACAAGTATGAAGTGGTCTAGTTGTTCGACATTTGCTCTGGAATGGCAAAGGTCATGGGTTCGAATCCCGTCCGAGTAACATGGTCGTTTCTCGCCTGTTTGTTGTTACCTTTGTTTGCAGGGCCACCTGCATTCCCAGATGTGCAAGCATGGCAGTGCCACGCCCCGTCTTTTTTGGCATCCTCTTGAGCCACGCCCACACAGACTGGATGGAACCATCCTTGGCAGCTGTCACATCCTAAGTAGAACCTGTAAGAATGTAACGCAAGACAGCCGCTTTGTACAATGCTGATTTTTGAAAATTTCTTAGATCAATCTGACAGTGAATGGTGAGATATTGATAAAAGGACTTCTTTCTGCTATGAAGAGAAACGGGCCAATCGTTCAACTAAATTTTCATTTCATGGAAACTTGCCAAAATATCATATAATGTCAACAGATTATTATTAACAATACTTATTTCTTTAAAAATAAAGACAAATCCAAAAACTTTATGACATAATCATGTTTGACATGGTTATACAAAATTTTGTTGTCAAATTATTTTGCAAAGTATATTGCTTTTGTTTGTGTGCAAACATAATGGAACTTTTACATGGCATCTCACAATGTGTCTATAGAATCTTACATGTAGATCAAGTGATCCAATGAACATGTTCTCTAAATGCTATTATCCTAAACAGCTCATGGAATCCATTATAAAAGTGGACAAGAAATTTATTCAAGACACGATGATCTCTTTAATACTAGAACCCATGAGAACCAACATATAAATAACATCAGAAGAAATGGCATTTATTGCCTCCGTACAATTCTACAACCTCCTTCTCAGAAAAAAGAAACCCCTACCCTCCATCATCTGGTGTCTTGCAGATGCAGAAGAGTTTAGGCTTCTCATCGGATTTGACTTCAATCAAAGCTTGCATGATGTATGGCTAAACTCAATCTGAGATGATAGAAGAAAGCAATTTTCATAATTTTTGTTGTCAAGTCCTCTTAATTTTAACTTGCTCTTGACTGGGCATACAAACATTCTCAAAAAAGCTGTAAACTTTATCAAGCTGGGCATGCTGAGTACACCGGTCTGGTACCATGTCAGATCGTAGCAGTTGATCACTTCGTTGTTGCATAGATGAAAAGGGAGTCACTTTTTTGTCAATCCCTGTTTCTTTATTTTGAATTTTGTTCAGTGGTACCAACAAACACATGAGCATTTACTAGGACCATAGCAGTGTTAAAGTTGGCACCTGAGCTTTCCTGTGCAGATTTTAAAATCACGCAAGGAAACAAATTTTGCACCGTAAAACAATTGCACACCGCGCGAATTTTTAAAATTGCCATTTTCAAAGAATGCGCCAAACAGCAATGGTCCCCTGGATGTTTTTAAAAAACCAAGTTAGGATGGTAACATCTTTGACAAGATAGTATTTTACTATATTAATAAAAAATATGTTTAAAAAATTAATGTAGAAATCATTTTTTGAAACACCCTAGAAAATGTAAACAATTAAAACATGCACTGCAGCAGACTAGGCTGAAATGAAACCCTTAAATAAGTAACATTTGTAGGATAGACCATTTACAAGGAAAACAACACAGGAGGGCCAATACTACTAGGAGTCAAGCCTATCGGTACTATTTAATGAGCCTAATCGTTTGCCTGCATTACCCAAAATGACAGGTGTCCGGAAACTGGGCATACTTTTCCACAAGAGATGCGTTGTGATTGTCATAAAATAATGGCAGACAATGTAACATCACATAATCCTTATTGCAGTCACTATTTCAATTCAACACGCAACCAAATACATTTGGAAGTAAACTAGGAACATTCAACATCATAAAAACAAGAAAAATAAGCTGAAGGTACTCACCATTTAGAAGAAATATGTAAACACAAACCCGTTTGGCGATCAAATATGCCAGCAAAGGCACATTCATGAAGGAGGTTTAAACAACAATCACTTGGTGGCGCCCTTTCGCAAGTTATGAAGGGCGGCTGCAAGGGGTCGGTGAACTCTGAAGCAGAGTAAATTGGGAATGGAATCACTGTGCATAGCCAGGGTTTTTCACTCGGGTCGGGGGTGGGGGATGGCCCCCCTTTTTGAGGGCACTGCATCATGCATCTGAATTTATTTCGACTGGATGTCGCTTTGATGGAATACAGTTTCAAACTGACAGTTTTTTAGAACCAATCTGCAATTTTAAAACTTAAATAATCCCAAAGACAAATTGTCCCTTTCCAACTAAAAACCCTTACAAAGTGATGGATTTCAGTTTAAAAATTGCCACAAAACCACTCACCGTTTTCTTTTCTTTCAAATAATTGCAGCTTCAGAGATACCACTTACATACAATACTGATATACCAAATGACTAAATAAATAAAAAACAGACAACACAAAGTATCCTCGATATATCTTTTGTTCATGTGTTATTTCTAATAACAGATGATTTCAATAGAATTAAGTACAATTTATTACAAATTATTCTAGGTTTTATCTTTCAGTGGATGTATGATTCCATGAATTTGTAAATCACCGTATTCATGATGCTTTTTAAGTCGTACAGGTCATCATTTGTGGAACTACAGAGCTTTTAAAGGGACATAGGTGAACACAAAACTGGGAAAAAATCTTTGTTTAACAAAAATAATCTTTTTTCGAACCAGACGAATCTTTGTTCGAACGAAGAAAAAAAACTTTGTTCAAACGAACATTTTTTTCCTGATTTTTGTTTGTTCACCTATGTTTCTTTAACCATTTTGTCCGGCACACGGGAACACAACATGTAAACGGAGCTTTAAACATTGATCATAATACATTTGTACACAAGTACAGACTGAAGAGCAAAACCTAAAAGTAAATGTTCAATTTTTATAATCATGATTTTATCCCAAGTGTAAGAATAATGTAATATTATAATTATATACATGACAAACATAAAATCTTCAGAGCGAAATAAATAAAAAAATGTATAAACTTCAACCATTAGACAGCAGGTTTGCTCTATATCAAGCCACAGGAAATATTGGTTTAAAGGTAAACCAGGTCTACCTTTCAACTTGCGTTAGCACGTAAATAAGACCATGGAATCTAATCCATCACATCAATTTCAGAACATTTTTTATAACAGTGAGTTCAAAATAAAGTGGGAATCTACATTAATTCCATTTTCCCCCATTTACCAAAATCTGAATCTAAGTAATTTTAGATCATTTTCCAAATGTTTAAGGCCAGGCTATCACAGAAGCATGAAAAGTGACATTAATACATTTCAAGCGCAAAGACTGATGGATTTGGGGTTCTTAATTAAACACCTTTCATAATTGCATAAAAGCAATACCCTGTAAAAGTCAGAAGAAGAATGAAAAACAACTCCATTTTAAAGATATGGCTGACACTTATTGGTTCCAAAAATTTCATTGATGAACCTTTCTCAATATGTACAATCAACATTTTGTTAGATACAATATAAGGCAAGTTTTGTTCTGCACAGAAACACATAAATCTTGCTCAACTTGTATTAAAAAAGGGGTCACATGTACAGTATTTACAATATTTCAGCTTTACGGATAAAAATTGGCACTGTGAGAATGTTTTATTTATCTGATATTTATGGGAAAAAACAGACCGACTGGGTGTTGAAAAGAGAGGATAAAAATGGCAGGTTAGTTTTCTTTAAGAAAGCTGCCACTATGTCCATGAGGAAATGAAGGACAGACAAAGGCTGCAAATTGACTTCACTTGGACCACAGCTGCGTGGCCATTGACAGCTGTAGTAACATTGAAGAGTAAAGCCTTCTGGCCATAACACCTGCGCCTAAGTCGTCAATATGCATGAGCCCTAATACTGCTTACTGAAGACATTTTTTTGATGTTGTCTACATCAGGCGCCAACTCTATTAATAGCCTTTCCACCATATCTCAAAATGGCTTATAGAGCTGGAATAGCACACAAATATGCTGCGGACAATGCTGATTTTTCAAAAACAAAATTTATGAATATTTTCTTCTTGATGTAGAGGCCCCCATATTACCCTTGTCTTGGCCTTGTTGTCCCTCAAATTGCTTGATGAGAACAAGGAGCAAATATTTGCTATTGTGAATGTTTTCCCTTTTTAAGTGCCATGGTAAATTAAAATAATACATATCCCTACCTACACAGAAAAATCCATGTGGATTTTAATATTCTTGAAATCTAAGGCAGTACATACTGTTGGTAAATCACATTACATTTAACGAGAGTCTAAAGAAATTAAGTACATAATTAACTTTTGGTTGTTGAAGCTCATTTCAACAGAAACAAAATCTGCACTCTTCTTAATTAAAAGCTTGATTACAGGCACAACTGTTTCTCAAGATTGTTCGTGCTATTGTAAATTTATATCCAATTTTAGTTGACCATACTTTGTTTGGAAAGAAACAAACATTTTTAAATGAAATGTTTTAACAATGATTTAAAGACAGTGTACACTATTGGTAATTGTCAAAGACCAGTCTTCTCACTTGGTGTATCTCAACATATGCATAAAATAACAAACCTGTGAACATTTGAGCTCGATCAGTCGTCGGAGTTGCAAGATAACTATGAAAGAAAAAACACCCTTGTCACACGAAGTTGTGTGCTTTCAGATGCTTGATTTTGAGACCTCAAGTTCTAAACTTGAGGTCTCGAAATCAAATTCGTGGAAAATTACTTCTTTCTCGAAAACTACTCCACTTCAGAGGGAGCCGTTTCTCACAATGTTTTATACTACCAACCTCTCCCCATTGCTTGATACCAAGTAAGGTTTTGTGCTAATAATTATTTTGAGTAATTACCAATAGTGTCCACTGCCTTTAAGAATGACAAACAAAGAAAACCAAATTATTTCACGGTAAATGTTGAATTCATGGTTGCAGTGCACGAATGAAATAATACTTCACGGGGCGATGGAGGTAATTGCCTCCATGCCCCCTGGTCATTGCCTTGGTGCCCCTTGAAATGTTCCAATAGAAATTTACAATTTCCTCATAGAGGTGCCCTTTTACCAAGAAGAAATGACTTGGTGCCCTTGCCCTTTCAAAAACGAAGGATCAGGCCTGAAAATAATCCTCCAAATTACCACCAACAATTCTAGAAATCAGTTGCACTGTATTTTTCACTAAAGTAAACCCTTAAGGTCTTCTGGGTGGGGGAGGGGACATGTAATACTGTTATTTGTCATGATTTTGATACTGTTTATACACTTGATAACATTTGGTGCTTCAACAAGTTATATTCAAAACTAAGATAGACTTCACAATGAGTGCGTTTAAAAAGGGTCACCCATTAAAAGGACTGCTAACTGGCTTCCATTCTGTCCAGAGCTTGTGAACCCATCCGTATTACCACAGCATTAGTGAGGGCCTCTTGGTCAGGAGTGACCATCACCTCACTGGAATCCACTTCTAGGTTCATTGTACCCTCATTAAAGTCCTCGTCTTTCTGGTTGGCTTTTTTGTTGGAGTGAGTCTTGAAGTGTTTGGAGAGGTGATCGCTTCTCATGAATCGCTTTGAGCAAGACGGACAGGAAAACCTCTTCTCTCCTGAGTGGGGAAATTCAATATTTTGGTTGAGATGGCATTAGTTCTCCTGAAGATGACTAGATCACACTAGTCAAAATCCTACATTGTAAATTTTTGTTAAAAGTTTGAATTTTTTAATTTGCCTAAATGTTACACTTTTATAAAGTGCAATTTGCATCTTTTCAGGTGGATTTTTGCGCTATATAAATATTAACTTTTATTATGATCAGTGCTTATTGTCCGGTTAAAGTTCTGCTTAATCATCTTAAGTACAGCATGTTGTACCCCCCTTATGTGTCCTCATTGTGTGCTTGGAATCTCAGGAATTCTTCAAGAGGTTTTAGTTTGTTTTTTGTTTTTTTATACAAGAAGAAAATAGTTGTTAAAGTATGGGAACATTGGGGGGGTACCCTCTACCCCATATTGTGATAATTATACAAAGTTTTACATTGTTATACCTTTGGATTATTTACTTCATAAATTAAGAAATGTACATAATTATGTGACACTAAGATCATACCTGTATGCGTTCGCCGATGTCGCTGTAGTTCATCGGACCTTGTAAATCTCTTTCCACAGAACAGCCAGTTGCAGACGAAGGGTCGCTCTCCTGTGTGCCATCGTAAGTGAGCTCGAAGGTGGGATGTTTTGCCGTACACTTTGCCACAATCTGGCATGTGGCAAATGTGTTGCTTTTTGCGACCCTCTGCGTTCAGATTCCTGTTTTAATAGGCAAAGCAAAGTCTTTCAGAAACAAATATTGCATCCAAGCCTGGATTCAATTTCATGGCTCGTTTACTGTAGAATTCTGTGTCATTGGAGCGCTGTAAAGCACATAGTTCTATGGGCTTCAGCGCAGAATTTTGCAGGGAAGCAGAGCCATGAAAATGGGCCCAGATCAAAAGCAATTTTTTCACTCAAACATAGGAAGGATGCTGTTATTTTTCTGAATGAAGATATATTGTCAAACTATCACACCCGTATTAAATTGTATTTATTCTGTATCTAAAGGAAGACAAGAAGGATTTACATAAAGGTCACCGTGACCATGACCTCTGTTGCCCTGGTCTTGGCCTTAGTGCTACTTTAAACGTTTCCTATAGACTTTCAGAATTTCCAATGGAAGTGCCTTTTGCAAAATGAAAATGGACTTGGCCTCTCAAAGATAAAATTCCAGGCCTGTACAAGTAAACTATTCCAACCTCACAACCATTATTACCCCTACTAGGCTCTTTGCATATTTAAGGTAAACCTACCTTCCTTCACTGTCCTTGCAGTTTGGACACGTACATGCCACTCGCCTCAGCCGCTTTGGCACCTGATTCTGCTGGCCCTGGTTCTCCTCCTCATCTGACCCTACAAATTGGTTGTCCAGACCAATGGCTGCATTAGTCTGCACCTGACTCATGACCTGTGTCTGACCTTGCCACTTCTTGTCCAGCAGAGTACCCGCTATACTTGGCTGCTGTGTAACTAAAATGAACAGGAGACAGAAAGAATAGTATTAAATGAGCATTCTGTTGAAGGCCTATTTCCTCTCAAAACGCATGTTTTCAAAAACGAACCCTTCATTTTATTTTTTTCACAAATTATTATTATAAGTTAACCTGCGACCTCCAGATTATCGTGCCAGATTCAAATTCCGCTCTAGTCAATTTTGTCTTTGTTCAACCCAAAATTATTTAAACAAATGTACCCATTCAGTTTCCCTTATGGTTTATTACTTGATATTTTTATTTCAGATAAAGACTATACATGCATTGATCTATGGTATGATCTTTTGTGTGAACATAGACTTAACATTTTACTTTTAATATGTACCAGTATTACAGTATACAGTCAGAATTTCACATGGGCACACAACTATCTATCTTATGCTGTAAATCAAACAAAACATTTCCCATAAGAGTGGTACTATTGATCCATACATTAGTTGACCACCCACTTGGTATCACATAGCTATCTGGTTGGTGGATAGTGGAATTGATTATAAATTGCGTACATGCAGTTGCATTTATCAGAAAGGTTACATCAGATCATATTGCAGGCAGGAAAAAAATGTTTGGATGGAGCGGAATTTTCAGTCAATTAGTTAAATTGAATCAAATGTTAGTTCACTGAAAGGGTATAGCTATTTGGTAATATTATGAATTATGAAATTGTTTGTTGCACACGAGTGTCAAGCCACCAATAGCCCGAAATACATGAGAACATTATTTACAAGAAGGGAGTTATGGGTAGTGATGTCTCATTATATTCAATTCTAAACTCATGTCTCATCTACTCATCATTCTCATCCATAGTTTGTATTGTTAACCATACCGGGGTAGTGCAGTAATGGATAGTCAGTGTTACTCACGTGAAGCCATATCAAACGATGGATAGATTTTCAATCCATTTGTCGAATCCACAAAGTCTAGCCTTCTTTAGCTGTAGCATATGGTGCTCCTATTATCCAGACTATTGTATGCATTTCATTTCTTTTGAAGCAATGAAATCCATTTGATGGATATTTTTCTAATGTAACCAAATGTAAAAACCATTTCTTGGTTAAGATAATGAAATTTTGAAAAGATGCTTTCCCCTCATGTTTTGTTTTCTTATTTTATATGCAATAATCTTTAAAAATAAATAAAAAATAAACAAATGATCTCATGAATTTTAAGATATGTCTGGAAGTGAAATGACACTCTTGTTTTGACATTTTGTTTTTAAAGATTGAAGACTTTATACAATTTCAATTGTCTAAACTCTTATTGTCTTAGATTTTTCTTGATGCTACTGTCCAGAATATACATTTTCTCAATTTTCACAGGACCTACTAATACACCACATGAAGAGTATTACAAAGTAACACATTGGTTCAATGTTGAAAACGCATAGGTTAAGTAACACAAACCTTTGGGGAGTACAAGGGTTAACAGTTTGAGGCAAAGTCTTGCTATTTCTTATTGGTATGAAAAGATGAAAAGCTTTCATTAAAGGCATCGTACACGTTTGGTAATTACTCAAAATATATATTGGCATAAAAACTGACTTGGTAACAAGCAACAGAGAGCTGTTGATAGTATAAAACATTGTGAGAAACGAATCCCTCTGAAGTAACGTAGTTTTTGAGAAAGAGGTCAATTCTCACTAAAATAATAAAATCTTCTTGCAAGAAGTTTTTATTCCTATATCTGAAAGCACACAAATTTGTACAACTAGGGTGTTTTTTCTTTCATCATTTTCTTGCAACTTTGATGACCAATTGAGCCCAAATTTTCACAGGCTTGTTATTTTATGCATATGTTGGGATACACTAAATGAGAACACTGGTCTTTGACAATTACCAAACGTGTACGATGCCTTTAAATGTTATGCCTTTATTTAAAAATAAGTTGGAAAGGAGAGAAGTAATAGCTTGGAGACAGATAAATTAGTCAGAGAGAGTGAATTAACAGGAGTGAGTGAATCAATAAGGGTTGGTTGAACTCCCACCTGACAGCTGGCCACACCCCCAAACTGCTAATCAACTATTGACTAAAATTTCAAGATAAATAGCCACAAGCCCACAACACCCAAAAGGTATTGCAGGGGTACTGTACTTTCACTGTCTGGCCATTCAATATCATCCACTGTAGTTTTGAAGGATAGATAAATTATGCCCGCCATGGACTGCATTTGAATCCCTCCAATGGCTGGATAAATCACTGGAAGACCAAGAGCAGGTAGGTAAAAAGAAACTGCATTGAAACATTGACGTAGACACAAATAGCTTTCAAAGTAGCTAAACCTACCCGTCACTGCAGTGGATCTTGAGTTGTTTCCTGCTCCTGCTACTTTACTTATCTGCTGTAGCTGCATTCCCATAGAAACCAAATTCCCTGTCGATAGACTGAAATTTGGTAAGGCTGTAACAGTTTGTGTTCCTGTAACAGAACCGCTATTCCCCATCCCCGCAGTAGATGTTAAAGTCTGTTGAGGCTGGGATGTCGTACCAGCCATACTTATCCCCTGTATCTGTAACCCCTGAAGGTTGATGGTATTGTTGGGAGAACGGAGGGTTGTAAAGATAGAGCCAGGCAAGATGGTCGCCGTCTGTTGCTGGCCGGGCAACTGGATTGTCTGAACTGCATTTAGGTTCTGCGGCTGTAAGATGAAGTTCTGGAAACCCTGTTGACCAGTTACTGTCTGGGCAGGGATTGTGATGGTCTGCTGCCCTGAGGTGGTAGAGGCATTGATGACCGGCAGTGGTGCTCCTTGTTGGATTGCATAGGTCTGCTGTACAGGCTGTACAGTGAAGCTTTGCTGCTGTTGTTGAACCTGCTGCTGCTGCTGTTGTTGTGGGCGAGCCTGGATGTTTATCTGCTGTGGTTGCTGCTGTTGAATAGTTACTGTGTTCTGTTGTGGCTGCTGAATCTAACACAATCAAATTTATGAGAGATATTATTAGATGAATCAACTATTATGAAAGTCAAACGAAATTACAAATGGTTTTCAAATTAATTTTCTAAGTTGCGACCAGTTATTATTTACAAATAATTTGGAATGGTCAGAAATTTAGAAAAAAATGCTCAAACCCATAATTTCATGGCTAATGGCTGAAATGTAGAGCTGGTGCATTATTCACTGTTCTACTTCCCTGGTGATATGAAAAAATGCTTTCAAAATATTATTTGCTATATTACTATTATTGATGAAGGGATTTTCTATGCATTTAACTAAACTTTCAAAAGAGTGTAAACAAGACATTTGCCGTGCAAACAAACAGGACATGTTACCACAAGGTTTTTTTTACAGCAACTATACTTTACACCAGAATTTGTTTTAATTTTGTAGACAGTCTTCACAGCTGTACCATAGAGGTACCTTCCCTTTGATGATATGCAAAAATCCAACTGTACCTGAACTTGCTGACCCATGCTGATGCTGACGGGTATTGGATTGGATTGCTGGGGTTGAATCACAATTTGCTGTTGCTGCTGCTGTTGAGGAACTACTTGTGTGACAGCAAGCTGCTGCGGCTCTGCTGCGACTATCTGCTGCTGCTGCTGTTGTTGAAATGTCTGAGGTTGGATCTGTACCACATTAGTGAAATCTTGCTGCATTGGAGATGCTGCAACTAAGCTGTAAACCTGCTGCTGCGGGTCGTTCATATTACCCCCTGTGCTTGCCACAGGAGCCAGTTGGAATGTAAAAGGCTGACTGGCGACCCTGGGTGTCGTCGCAATATTTTGCATGATGGTATTGCTGTTTTGCGTCTGTATAATTTGCCCATTTTGCAATGTTAGGCCTGTGATGTTGTTTGATGCAGCAGCAGGTCGGATGATGGTTGGCGTCTGGTTGATAGCATTCGCTAACTGAGTTGCGATAATGTTTCCATCTGCATCTAGCTGAAGCTGTGGAATAATGTTGTACTGAACTGTATTGCCTGTTGCACCACCTGAGTTGGCAGCATTCGTTGCTGATGCAGCTGTCAAAATCTGGGCTGGCTGTATAATTTGCTGCTGCTGTGCCTGTGGGTTCCAATTCAGTACATTGGTCCCACTGGTTGTTCCTGATTGTTTACTGGTGTTGTTAGTCTCGACGAGCTGCTGCTGTTGTTGCTGTAATACAGGAGCGGCAGCGGCAATCTGAACGGGAAAAGCAGAGATGGTCTGGAATTGTGTCTGTTGGTGTGCAGGTACATGAGCCTGAGGAAAGGCGGTTATAACGCCGTTGGCGCCCACAAACCCAATCTGTGTATCTGCCGATTGGAAGCCCTGATTCTGCCCAACAAACCGGACGGCTGTGGTCGTTGCAGTATTCACGGCTTCCTCAGGCGGTGATCCAATCTTACTACAAGTTGCTGCAAGCAACGCCAGAGGTGATGGTTGCTGTTGGCCACTATTGTCTCCCTGCAAAGAGGTGAGAGCAACATTTTTGTTTTTTGTTGTTCAATAAATCTACGGGACGGATCAAGGGGCGGGCTTTACGTGTGGGTGTGAATAAAGCGTTGCGGAAGTTATGAACGGACTGGACTAGGCCAAACCTACGACTCGAACATATCTAGCCAAAATGACAGAAAAATGGGTTCAATATGTTATATTTTCTTACCTGTGTGGTGGTAGTAGGTTGAATGTACTCTGATTGTGTTCTTGTAACAGCCGCTGTCGACATTTTACGAAATTTCTCGTTCTTATGATGAACAATTTGTTTCAAAAAAGCGACTGCCCAGACATGAATAAAAATTGCATCGATGTACATGAGTTGTACATGGGACCACGCCAGCTAGTTGGGCATGCAGGTAGACTGTTTACGCTCATTAAGGAAAATATCAATCCGGCCTGTTATTATAGCATATTCCATACGATTTATCCCACTAATGGTTATTTTTATCATTTATTACGTGGAATTACGTGCGAATTCATCAATAAAATGTGTTCTGTTTTGACGCATTTTATCATTACTTCATGAAATTATATCGTGTTTAAAACTACTTTCAACGCGTATGGTCAAACATGGCGGAATAGCGCGGTAAATAGTGCGCTTGGCAAGGCAAGTGATTGACGGCTATGGCCGGGGCGGCCCAACATCCAGACTTCAAAGCCATTTGCCGAAACCGTTTTGGATCTTCCAAGCACTGAACCAATAAGTTTTACCTCTTAATTCGTCTGTATCCTTCTGAATATACACAGGAAAATATCGTTACAATGCACTCGATCGAATACGCCATGTTTACAGAAGGTTAATGGCAGCTAACTGTTTTAAATTGCCATAATTTATGAGGGTGTTTTATGTGCAAAATGTCAGAGGTCATTTAGGGCATGTAGAAACGGTGACAGCGCATTATGAATTACTTTGTCAACACCGAGGCGTCCCGACGGCTGGGCGGCATAAAATACATTTTATTTGAATGTAGAAAACTCGTCGTTTGTCGTAGTAAACAAAATGGTCACTTTCATTGTCAGCCCTTTCAAGCCGTTATGCGTGGTTACATGTTTTGAAAAATTGTTGTTTTCAATTATGTTGTATTACCATTTTAGGAAGGAAGGAAGGATATGATGAATTTCCTCTGTCATAAAACCCATAACAAATTTAGTCAGAGCGTGGAGGAAGGAAATGGAGAAAAATAGGCCACATCAAACAAATTGAAAGTCCAACCAAGCTATATTTTGTTGAGTTAGTTGGATCTATCATGTATGAGTGTTGCCATAGTGTCAATAGCACCAAAATACAGGTAAACACAGTTAAATAATAGAGCAAAGACCACATCTCAAATTCGTAAGGAGCCACAATTGCACCAAAATTTGATGTTTATTATTAAGGGTTAAATGAAAAGGAAAACAAATTATTTATTTGTAATTTATTTAAACATAATTAGTTATGTATTTATTTAGTAGTATTTATAATGTGTATCTCTTCACACCTTGAACCCCGATAAAAAAAGGGCCCTGATAATTATGTTGTTGTCGTTTTGTTTCATTTTCCTTTTTTTTTTTCTTTTTTTTCTTTTTTTTTTGGGGGGGGGGGGTGTTTACATTGGGCTGATTACATCTATAGTTAAGATTCGCAAACTTTCTCTCCGTCATTTTCGTATTTTCCGCAGATGGGTTGACCTTGAGCTATCAATTTGACCTCCATCGCCAGTTTAATAAAATCCCCTTTAATATAGTCACGGATGGCAACGACCAATGTCGTTAACAATTTTATTTACAGAAAATTCGTCCAATTAATTTCAATTCTTAATCATCCGAAGGCACTCGGCAATAGTCGTATGGTTTACATTTCACCCAGTGATCAGTTGTAAAGTCAATCCAATACCTCCATGGTCCAGAGGAGAACCAACAATTTCGGACAATTAAAATTCGTTGCCAGGTAATTTGCACTATACCCATGGGTGCACCGTGGGGATCAGTTTTCTCTATGAAGATGCCGACAATCGTGCCTTTGATGCACCGCCTTCTGCCCGCTCACGTGACACAAACTACATAACCATTCAATCTTGAGTGTCAGCACAAAGCGCCAAGTACAGCGTGACTGATGGTTTTATATTTCGCCAAAATATGCATTTTTTGTTTTTCTGAAAAATATGAAATTCAACCTAAACACCCTCTTCTTCACCGGTAAATCTCCCCCCAAAACCACTGAAGATAAAAACAAACAGTTTCGCCCCAACAGTACCTCAGTGTCAATGCTCCAGAGGAACAATATTGATGATTTCATTTGATTCATTTGAATTTATTCGGATACAAAACAGCAGTTAGAAACATGGAAAAATACACTCAATGAAATGGAAATAAATAAATAATATGAAAGGATATAAAATGAAATAAAAATTGTACAAATTACCCAAGGACAGCCCCCAAAAGCCAATAAATTAGGTTTATTTCCATTCGGGATCCTACCAGAAAAACAACAACAAAATGCTGTAAGAAAAAAAACAGACAGTTAGAGGGACCAAAAAGTTCCGTTTGAAGTACTTTTATAGTCAAGAAAAATTGCATAAAATACCCGGCACTGCATGCTTTAGGCACGAACAAGTAGTCACACGCAACGAATAAGACGAGCCGTTTTTGTTGTCACTCATAAAACGGGAGCACTTCATTTGACGAAATGTACATGGGGTGGCTGTTCACCTGTGATTGTTTAAATATTGTTTGAACTAACTCGTTCTAAAACCAGTTATACCTTTCAAACTTGTCACCGTCAGAAGAGAAAGCTGAGTTGGGTATAGTAGATTGCGGCGGGTTCATGATTGTGGGCATGTAATCACAATAAAATACAACGTCGGCGTGTTGATGCCCAACTCCTGACGTTCCGCCCATTTGGGTGTACACAAGGGACATTAAGGCGGTCGTGTGGGCGGACACTATAAAGGGGGTTTAGCGGATCGGACATACCACACGGATGAACCCCCCAGCCTGGAACTCGCCGGGCACCTAGTGCTGACTGACGAAGCAAGTGTAATGAAGCTTCGGGTCTTTTCACTGAAATAGCAAACAACCCAATTTAATCAGGAAATTAAGAGGTTTTTGTCGATTGTATGTGTAAAAGTATAGCTAAAGAGAATGTGGAATTTCACACCAAAGTTTAGTCATAAAGAATTGTTGGAAAAACCCCCATCAACAAACACAACACAAATCAAAACCTCAATTTCATAGACCTGCCATACGCAGGAGAGGAATTTATGAAATTGTATACTTCCTGCACACAAAACAAAACGGCGGCCTACGTTAGGCAAGCAACACCACTTTAACAAAATAGTTTGGCCTGACGTTTCAACCCATCTTTCTCGAAGGCCGATTTTATTTTAGTAGGCCCACTCGGCATTTTTTAGCTCTAATTATGATCTGGCAACTGGAACAGCTTTCATACATTTTGTTTAACCTCTTTTCCCTGTCAGCGGAAATGATCATTCGAGATATTAAACAAGGATTAAAATACATAGATTGTAATGTGAGATCAAACTCATGGCAGTCTTACAATTCTCAGTTGCCTGGATGGTTGCATTATAGGTTCACGGATCAACAAAATTACTATGACCTTTCGACTATTTAACAGACTGCAAAAATGTTAAATATAGAGAAGGAGTGTGGGCCTATGGTTTGTTTTGGTACATCATGATCACACTCTACTGCGGGAGAAGCCGTCCGTATTATGCTTACACTGTATCCCTCTAAAATGTTATACTGTTGTTCAGTATGTCTTCCTCTTCTTAATAATAGCTCAATTTCACTCTGCCCTTGCTCTATGATTTCACAAAGCCCCAAGATTTATCTTAAGTTGAGTTGCCAATATCACCATGGTGATATGTATCGTGTCATCACATTTTGCTTAGCAATTAAATTAGCTCTTTGTGAAATCGGCCCAGGGGGTCCACTGATAAGATTCATCTAAAAATGAGTTGTCAGTATTAACATAATAATTTGTATTGTGACATCACACTTTGCTTAGCAATTAAAATTGATTTGCACTTAAGATCAATCTTTACTCTTTGTGAAATCGAGCACAGGGAGTCCCTTCATAGTTGTTATAAACATTATAAACACGTAAGAATCTATGTTCGATTCGAGGATAACTTGAAGAACCGACTTCTGGAGCATGGAGGAAACTTCAAGACTGACTCAGATGAGTCAGATCTTGAAGCCTGTACCTCCAAGCGTGGGCGGGAACATGGCTTCGTGTTACGTAATGACCCGCCCGCGCCCGCCCCCCTAAGGTTTAAATATTTAAGAAAAGTAGTGCCTTGCAACTACAACAACCGCCCACTTCTGGCAGACGGCGTTTATATTAAGGCCATTATTGAAGGTACTGTGGACTTTTGGACGTAACCGATACATTGGGGTTTTTTTCACTTTCGGTCCAGATGTCATCCCACGGACACATTTTTGAATTGGTATTTTTATAAAATGTTTACAATTTCGGCCGATTTACATAACATAAATAAATACAATAAAAACAACTAAATTTGAGAAAATAATCTGCTTAATTTAACCCTTGCTTTTTAAGACAAATTATACACCAGGTGCCCCTTTTCAGAAAAAAAACCCTGACCCCAAAACACACAAAAACATTACAAGAAATAAACACAATCCCTTTAATGGTTATTTCATTTATTTCTTCGCCCAAGAAAGAAAAACAAAATCTCTCATCTAATGTAGCCAACTAAATTTCATGGGTCAGAAATTATTATTGTTTTCTGACCAAGAGAAAGAATTTTGAAATCACAACTTTTTTTTCTTTACCACTTACATACCTCTTAAAGGAACGTTACAGAACTGGTAATTAAAATTTTCTTTATGATCACAGATTTACATAAAACTTACACGGTCTAATGATGATGATAGTAGAAAACATCCCTAGAAATATTTCTGTCTGAAATGCCATATTTGATGAGAAATAAATAAAACTAATTTCCGATTGAAGTTTATCGCTCATGAGCGTTTTATTCATGCATTGTATAACACATGCAAATGTGTAATCGGGTTTTCACTATTTTCTCGTGACCCAGATGGCCGATCGATCTCAAACTTCTACAGGTTTGTCAGTTTATGTATATGGTGGATTATATAAAGTGCTTACACTGCCAGTTAGCAAAAACCAATTCTGTAATGTTCCTTTAATAGAGACCCCCTCCCCCCCAAAAAAAAAAACTAAATTAAAAATTTAGGCTTTAAAATGAAGTTTCTTCAAAATTAAATTCGCATCAATTTAAAACAATTATTTCTAAAATAAACATAGTTTGAATATTTGCATATGATATGTAACTGATATTATTGCATTTTGTAAGATACAAAACAATGACAGGTCAGTGAGGTTCTTACAAGAAAAAAAGGTGATAAAATAAAATTAGCTGTTGCAAACTGCTTACCAACCAAAAGGACCTATGGTATAAATGCAAAAAATAGTTTTGCAAGAAAAAAGGTGACAAGGTATAAATCGGAAATCACTTGTACGTCACAGCAGGCTTCAATTAACCAGAAATACCCAACCCTCATAATTGTTCCTCATTTTCCTTAAATTAAAGCCACCCATTCTTACCTTGAGATCAGGGCGTGTTTTAGCAAAAACAGACAAGTTTCTGACAAAAAATTAACTGAGCAAGAAAATTTCCGTCAGCTAACCAAAAACAGCAACAACAAACAGTTAGCGAAGAAAGTACATCTCATGAAAATTAATTATCTCTTTATTTATTTCCAAATATTGAAACTTAGTCTTTGTAAGTTTATTAACATTTATTGGATTGGTATGCTTCACCAATATCATATTTTTTAAGAATTCAGCAGACACTTTTTGTTAGTTTGTAAAATCTTTAAACCAAACCTCACTTTGTTACAGTTTGGTCGGAACAGCTACATCAAAGTGGCACAACCCAACTAACAAAACGCTTCACCATTAACCAAAGCTCAAACATGTTTCTGGTTGGTGTTGTCAAAATGCGCCCCAGGTATACCAATCTCATATGAATTCAACCATGGTGTTGAGTTACCAAAGAGGGGAGTAATTTGATGGACTTGGGAGTGTTTCGCCAGAACACGCACCCTTCCATATGGCAGTTATGGGGTACTTCCATTGTTGTTCAAGTATTCCCTTTTCTGAAGAAATCCTATGTGGGCTAGCATGAGAACAAAGAAAACCTTGTGGGGTACCACTAGAACAGAGAAAAACTTTGTGGGGTAGCATAGTTCTATTGTGTAAAGTATGCATAAGTTGCCATGTGTAAGGGCACCCAAACATGTTCTCTGTGGGCAGTACCACTCTTGTACACAGGCAAGAGGTGTGATCATTGCTATGTCCTAAAGGGATTCTATGTTGCAGCATACGCAACAGAATTGCTTTTAAACATAGCACCCGCAGGCGACTGCAGTTCCAAATATATATGTTTTTTTTACACAAAGTTACAATTGGATTGTCAAAAAAGTGTGAGATGTTTTTTTAAAGGAATATCTCAGATATTATTTTATTTGTTGAGCTATAAACAGAAACAATGCAAGATAATGGTGCATGATTCAGATAGGAGAAAATCTTCATGTGTTAAAGACGTATTTCATTTAAGATGATGAAATTGAAAAGAAACATTTATACAGCTTTGTATCTGTGAAAGTTTTTTCTTTCTTAACGAACAGAAAGTCAAAATTCTTGATATAAATCAACACAACAAAATCATTTAAAAAACAAAATAACAAGAGTACTTTCTGCAGATTAAAAAAAGAAACACTGAATCTTCAAGTTGTCAACTTCTTCCATCATCTTGTTGCTATGGTGATTCTGTTAACATCCTCTACTTCTTCTTCTCGCTCAATCCTGCTCCAGCATTGAATTTAAAATGTACGATATCTCCATCCTCCATGACGTAATTTCTTCCCTGTTGTCGATATTTCCCAGCAGACTACAAATAAAAAAGTAATAATAATAATGACGATTCAATAAAAGATGGTTAATAGTGAACAGTTTGAATTTTCTGATTACAGAAGAACATACATGCATGTGCCCCTTGATTAAAGGCCAATCCTATAATTTATGCAGCAAGTTCTTCCGAGGGTCAGACGTAAGCAATACTTATAAGTTCCGTCCTTTTTAAAAAATGTAACAGGCAAAGATTAAATACATTTGACTCACTTTGACATCATTTTCAGAGCCAAGCTCTTTGAAGTCATTGAACTTCATGACATCAGCCATGATAAAACCTTTCTCAAAATCGGTGTGGATTTTTCCGGCAGCTTGAGGGGCCTTGGTGTCTTTCTGTATGAGACAAACAAAAAATCAACTTGATTACTGACAATTATCAGAAATTGAAAATGTTAATAGATAATAAACGCCAACATAAATTAAACCAGTGTTGGTTGTTAGTTACATTTGAAATAAAATCCCAAAATGGGCCCATCTAGTTGATTGAAATTGTCAATCCTGGGGCCGATTTCACAGAGACTGTAGATTGATCTTAACTGTGTATCAATCTTAATTGCTAAGCAAAGTGTGATGTCACAATTCAAATCACTTTGGTAACACTGAAAACTCATCTTAAGATGAATGTTAGTGCTTTGTGAAATCCAGTCCAGGTAAAATGGCCGACAAAAGGTAAAGAAAACTTTTTAAACAAAATTAGTTTTTTTAAACCAAGTTTTTGAGTCCTGTTCATCATGCATTTAACATAAACACCATCTCAACTCCTTAAGAGTTTGCAGCCCCAGTAGCCTAATTAGGGTGGCTAATTGGCACAAGTAGCCATTTTATCGTCTTCCTTAAAGGCCCAGTACACTATTGATAAGATAAAAAAACACAAATGTTCAAAGTAAGTAATGGTAGAAAGGGTTCCTTAAAATATTTCTGCCTAAAAAGCTATAATTTTTGAGAAATGAGTAAAACAATAGTTTTTATCACGCGCAATATTTTGAAAAAACAGAAAATACATAAGGTCTCTTTTCACTATTTTCTCGTGACCTTGATGACCAATTGGGCTCAAACTTCCACAGGTTTGTTTGTTCATGCATATGTTGAATCACACAAAATGTGGACACTTATTTTGAGCTGTTACCAAAAGTGTACAATACCTTTAAGGAAACAAGTTACAGCACTGCCCACTGATTAAGAAATGTAATATATCTGACCTGTATTGTCCATGCCCTAACCTCATCCTTCCCTGCTGTGAAGAAGTACATCAGCTGTAGTGCTTTGTAGCCTGTTGTTATAATCTTATCCAGAGCACTGCAGTACATAGAAGAATCAGGAATTATTTCCTCATTCTGCTTGATAAAAGTTTCACTCATTATAAAGTATGGATGTAGTTTTGCAGAGTATTTTTGAAATTACTGTTTTGAAATACATCATTTAGATCACGGTTGGCTAACTATAAAACTACACTATTTTAAGTTTTACTCTGAGGGTGATTTTGTTCTCTATGCAAGTGGTAATATATACTGCCTGCAATCCGATGGTTACTTTTGGTGAACGGTGACAAATTTCCTGGTCTACATCGCACATCTACAAAATATAGACCGTCTCAAGGTATCGCCATCTTTGCAATGTTCCCTGTATGCAATAATGATAACAAATACCGATTCCCACTAAACCAAGTATGATGCCAGACTAGTTTCTCTTCTGGCCACTGTTTGGTAAGGCAGTGTCCAGCCATGGCACTGGCTTTACCAATAATACTTTAAGGACCACCTTGGTAGACAGAGTGACCTGCCCCAAAACTGTCAACTCTGCCAATGTGGGAAGGCAGATAGGGCTGGGAGGGGATGTGGGACAGGGGAGGGGGAGGTGGGGCTGAGAGGGGATGTGGGGCTGGGAGGGGATGTGGGACTGGGGAGGGGGAGGTGGGGCTGAGAGGGGATGTGGGGCTGGGAGGGGATGTGGGACTGGGGAGGGGGAGGTGGGGCTGAGAGGGGATGTGGGGCTGGGAGGGGATGTGGGACTGGGGAGGGGGAGGTGGGGCTGAGAGGGGATGTGGGGCTGGGAGGGGATGTGGGACTGGGGAGGGGGAGGTGGGGCTGAGAGGGGATGTGGGGCTGGGAGGGGATGTGGGACTGGGGAGGGGGAGGTGGGGCTGAGAGGGGATGTGGGGCTGGGAGGGGATGTGGGACTGGGGAGGGGGAGGTGGGGCTGAGAGGGGATGTGGGGCTGAGAGGGGATGTGGGACTGGGGAGGGGGATGTGGGGCTGAGAGGGGATGTGGGGCTGGGAGGGGATGTGGGACTGGGGAGGGGGAGGTGGGGCTGGGAGGGGATGTGGGGCTGAGAGGGGATGTGGGGCTGGGAGGGGATGTGGGACTGGGGAGGGTAGGAAACAAGATGACCACACCATGATAAAGATCTATTAGTCTTTATGAGGTTTTATCAACAAACAACCAGTCAAACATACTCCAAGAAGGACAGACAGATATACTGACCTTGTGACCTTGTGCTCTTCTAAGAAAGCTTTCTTCTCAGCCTCATCCATGTCAAAGAGTTTATTCTCAAATCCAGCACTGAACGGGATGATTGTGGCACCTGGGTCATTCTCATCAACCCACTCTTTAATCTTTAATAACCTGTGGGGGGAAAACAAGGAACATTTGAAACTTCTGAAGTCCCTCATCAGTGAGTGGGATAAAAATGTCACTATCAGTAAGCAAGTTTTGCATCCCATTACATGTATCTGCGAGTGAGTAGACTTAGGAACTCACTACGCTTCCATGGAATTGGGATCTCTCAGTCATCGAATGTATTTGGGATCTCACTATCACCGAGTGGGATTAAGGTCTCACAACAGTTAGTGGAAATGGAAATTCACTACCCCAACAGAGAGGGGTTATGATCTCACTAAAGTAGGACCTCATTATCACTTGAGTGGGATTAGAATCTCACTATCACTGTGTGGGATTGGGATCTTAATATCACCGAGTTGGATTGGGATCTTACTATCACTGGACAGAATTTAGAATTTCACTGGATGGTATTAAGATTTCACTCACACCAAGTTGGATTAGGAAGGACTTCACTATCACTGTGTGGGATTGGGACCGCACTATCACTGAGCTGGATTAGGATTTCACAATCACTGAGAATGATGCGGTTCTTACTCTTTTGGTTTCGCGATTAGAATCTTAGTATCACAGGTTCATGGTGAATTTGTGTGTCATTTAAGTCAATTCCCCTCTATGGCAATTTCAATTCTCATCTTACCATTTATTCTTCTTTCTTATGTAATCCCTCTCTGATAGATTGACCAGATAGATCATTGGCTTAGCTGTGAACAGCATGTGCTTGTTGAGTACTTCAATCTGTTAAGAGTACATGGACAACATTGGTAATTGTCAAAGACCACTATCCACACTTTATGTGACCCAACAGATACATTAAAATATAAACCTGTGAGAAATTAAGCTCAATTGTCATTGGAGTCGTGAGAAAATAGTGAGAAAAAAAACCCTAATGTTTTCACTGCTTTATAACAGGTTGGATCATTTTTCCCCAATGTTTTGAAAATTAACAGAAAATATAACAGTGTGCCCCAATACATCAATGTAATGTTCACCTGTATTTATGCACTCTTAAAATCAATATAAACTACTGCAACAAAACAACACAAACAAAACAAAATTTGATTTGAGATGTACTCCTAAACTTCATATTACAAATCAACAAAATTTTTCACAAGAATTGTGTACAATACACAGGTAATTATAATTTATTCACGTACACTTTGTGCCAGTTGACCTTTAACCACTGGCCTCTTGTTCTTAGACACATCTTAGTAAACAACAGAACAGATTGGTCAGGTATAAATCTTATCATTAGAGTATCCTCACCTCAGCCCCGCTCCATTCCCTGTGCCTTATGGGCCTCTTGTCCTCATTCACATGTTTCTGAACCTTGTACAATGCATCCTAACAAAAACACAATTACATTATCATAATAAAGTCAACAATAATGATATACATGAAAATTATTTATTTTACTCACACCTAATACGTGCCAAGCACTGTAGACTTTGTGCTTCCTGAATCCTGCAGAAAATTTTATTTGTGTGAAGGTATGAAACTCAAAATATTATTTGTTATACCTGATAATGAATCAACTAATTAATGATGAAGATATTTAACCCTCCTACTGTGTGACCATTCGATATCATCCACTATAATTCTTAATGATAGCTAAACTATGCCAGCCTGCATTCAATGAATGTTATGCAGTACAAGTCACCTCATGTTAAACACTAATATGACTTACATATTCTGGTTTGAGTTTCTTGTCATTCCCTCGGACGGCCTTCTTATCCAGGTCGTTGACCCTCTGCTCAAGAATACTCTGATCCTTGAGACGGAGCTCCTCAAAGATGATAGCCAGATCCCTCACAGGATTCACATCCCCTTCCACATGGGTAACATCTTCATCTTCAAATGCCCCTAGAGAGAGAGAGAGAGGAGGCAATCACAGAAAGGTCCATAAAATATCAGCAAATGATGTAAACACAAACATTTGTTAAGAACTAGAAAATTGTCCTTAGCGAATACAGGTTACCAGCCAAAATGTTAAGTGAAGCACATAAGTTGTGGATGGTGCCCTGCTCTGTAATATCAGGCCCTCTTGAACTCCGTTAGCATTGCTCACTTGACACTCAAACCTTTCTGGAAGGAGTGGTACATGGGTAGCTATGCCTTGACCAATACCAGACATGGTGGATTTGGCCATTTGTAGAGCTAAAAATAAAGGAGATTTCGAATTCCACGGATACTCACCGTACAGAAATCCAGTCATCCAAAAATGACTTCATAAGTTTGAAGTTTTTAATTAATAGCACCAAGTTTTCAATACATCAAGTAGCAAAATCAATTCAGAAAACCATATTTCTAAGGTCAATGTAGTGCAAGTAGAATGGAGCATTACATAACAAGTAATAGCAACTTACTTGAGAGATGAAAGAGTGCATCACAGGCACTGACGTGGGATAAGAAGGCGTTACCAAGACCTTGGCCCTCATGGGCACCTTTGACCAAGCCGGCAATGTCAGTCACATGGAGGAACGCTGGTACTTTGCTGTAATGATTTAACAAAAAACACATTCAAATTTGAAAGCTTTGCTGGCTCATTATATGTATTCATAAATACCTGGGACAGTTTTTTTTTCCATTCTCATTGGTCGAGAGAAGATCACGTGGCCATGTTTACAAGTGAGATATAAACACAGTTAGAAGTGTTAACACATGACCTGACCTTTTTTAGTCAAAAGAGGGCGCTATCACATGATTGCGTGGAGCACAAATTTCACAGCCCTTTGTAAGTTGGTAGGCTGCATTTTTTCATTTTTGAAATTTGCGTGCTATAGTTTGAAACTTAAGTGTGCATGTTCGAAACTTGTAAGATGAGCTACTCAGTACTCAACACATGCATAGAAATTTAACGCAGTGTCGAGAAGAGCTGAGCTGAACTGTCGAATTGTTCTCAACTATTTAAGGTTTTTGAATGTTTTTAACGGAAAGGTATTTATGAATGGGAATAAAAGAGTGGTCACTCGGTCTTAAGTGCCCGTTTAAAACCTTGCAGGGTTCTACCGCGGTTTTAAACATGAGTTTAAGAAGACCTCGTCGCCACTCTTTTATTCCCTTCAAAGGATATGGTAAATATTGATGCTGACCTTACCTTAAAGGCTTGTGGTACTCACAGAGAAAGTCATACCTCTCATCTGGGACTGGTACCCTATGTACCTGAAACAAAACAAACATACATTTTGGATAAAACCACCAGTCCGTCACAAAGTACCCAACTGAGCAAAAAGTCATCAATTTACCTCAATACAAAACATAGTTCTGAGAAAGATTTTACCACATGCACTTATTTTTAGCAATGATAGGCAATACCCTCTACTACAAGAGGGCACCATCCATGGCAGCATTAATGAAGTTCTGGAGGTTTAATTGCACAACAAAGTAATAAAAGAGCAATATATAAACTAAATCTGCCCTACAAAAGCGCCTTCTTGTGTTCAGTGTATAATGACTATTGGATTACCCTAACCTCACCATGCAATGCCACAAAACCCACAGACTATTGGAGTTCTAAAAACTCAAATTATTAAGAAAGATGAGAATATGTGTATACTTATTTTCATTGGGTTCTGCTCACAAAGGTTCCAGGAAACAGCAAAAGTACATGAAAAATAATAACATAATATTAGTAGATCAAATTGTATCATGAGTCATGACATAGGAACATGTCGCAACGAAACAGAAAACATTCACGGTTCACACTTGATCTGAGTTTACACCCTTGAAATTAAATTTTAGAAACCAAGAATTTAGTTATTTTTCAAACTGATGCAGCAAAGAAACAAAATCACTGAAGCAAATATCACAGAAGAAATATTTCACACGATCCTTTCAAAAAAAACAAATGAACCCTGACCAACATAAAAAATATTAAAAAGTATTTTACCAAAATGTGATTGATTTAAATGTTTTGACTACTACTAGGCCTGCTACAACCACTAATAAAGATTTGTAATGTGCACATATCTAAGGAATTCATTTGTTTTTCTCACCTATGGTACAAAACGGGAAGTTTTCTGCTGCAGCTTGACTTTTAGTAAGAACATTGAAAAATGTTGATTTTCTGTAAAAACAATAATATTTCATTGCAAATTTACAAACAAATAAAGAAACAAATTTCTTTTCTCCATCGAACAATCAGAGTAACATGTAAGAGAAAAGAGAGATCCCTGTTTTGTAGATGGCTAGTGTTAAAATGGAAAGCTAAATTCTTACTAATTAATTATTTGTTTAATTGTGTTTCATATTGTAGTGTTCAGATCCACATTCTTTTGTTGTTAACGTTTATAGAATGGGCAGACATTTTTCCCAACAATTGAAGATAAAATAAAAATTGCTTTTGGAACAATCCAAGAAAAATGATATCGAAGGAATATACTCCAATTGCTTTTTTCAATCCTTGTCCAGAACAGCCAAGATAGTGTACAGTCCAAATCGTCATTTTTGTTAATGATTGCAAATTTTTGTTTAAAATCACCATTTTTCTTACCCAACATTTGGCAATCCCAGAATACCACACTTCAGTGATGTCCCAACTCGGCCAATAAGGGGAGGGAGCTTGACCTCAGTTTGCTTCTTCTTTGGAGGCATTCTTCACTCTCTAGACAAAGTTATAAAAAATTCTGACTTTCACAGTCATACAAAGACTATTGGGGGCAGGGGGAGGGGGGGGGGCTTCAGACATTGTCAAAGACACTTTCTTTAAACCTTCAAAATGTTGGAAACTTTAGATCTTATGCCACCACACACCCCTATATAGGCCAGTGCCACTTTTGTCATTTGATGAGAACTGCAGGCTGTTGGTAAAGGTCAGAGGTCAGAGCTACCCAGAGGTAGCCAGAGGTTGAGTTTATCAATTCAAATGATAACTCAAGAACTTCAAATGATAAGTGGAAGATTTGTGGCAAGTTTTGAGGGTTTGGTTTAATGAGAAAATTGAGCAAAATAATGCTCCCTAATGGAACAAAAATGACTCGTGTTAAAAAGTATGTGCAGTATAAAAGTCATCATCGAAATGCCCTAGAAGCGCCAGCAAATAAACATACAGAAACCTAGCCCGAACATCTGCATCACACTTCAAGGCTTGTGAATAATGTCAGATACCAGCCTTCAGATCCTGGATCATAGAGCAGTCACCTGGTGTTGTGGTTTGCAACATCAAAATAATATCGGATATTAAAACACTCAGTGTGAGCTTTCTCGACTTACAGTTACACACATTTATTTGCTTTCGCATATTAAGGACGTTTCGATAATATTGACTGTATTGAACATACATTAATCATTAATGTGAAACTCAGGTCTGTTCACCTTGGGACAACACTTTTGCTAATTTTCCCCATCCATGGGGACAGAAGTGAATCCCAACCCTCCATACTGCCCGAGAATCTTCAAAACGTCATTAGGAGTGTAACTGTAAGAATACTTATTTATAATTTCAATTGATATATCACGATAAACGCTACAGTTGTGATAATCGTAACCCTCCATCCTCCTGACGGTCCTCCATCCTCCTCTGCAACCGCCGTCAGTAGAATGGAGGGTTACAATTATCACAACTTAGATAAACACGACACCCAGCTAGCTCTGGCTAGCTACGACCTCTTCCGACTTTTACCAACTGCCTGAAGCTGAACTGCACCTTAAAGGGGCACACCGGCTCACCATTTACGTAATTTAGTGAAGTAGAGTCACAAACAATAAATAATTTGATGTAAAAAAAAAAAAAACCCTTAAAATTAGCACGCAATTAACGAAAAATAGTGAAAAAAACGAAACGCGGTCAAAGGTCAGCGTATACGCTTTTCCAGCCGAGTGTGTGCAGCGCAGTCAATCCAACACGGACACTGCCTAAAAACCCCTTGGAACCAAACGTGATTATGGTCTGGCTCCCAACCCCCCGACAGGCTCCGAAGCCACGGCTATTGGCAAGCTGAGGAGTTCATGCCCCTAGGTTTCAACGCTCTCTGGCCCCACGGGATGTAGCGCCGGCTGACGGGATATGCCCCCAAGGCTTACGTTGTGATTGCTCCGCGCCTTTGGGCCATGCAACACGCCTCCGTTACACGGACTCTTTGAATGCGAATCTTACGTTGGATTTTTCACCATTATTTACAACTTGTATTGTAGCGATAATTTGAATACATGATCTTTTTCGTCAATTACTCGTTAATAATTGTGTAAAAAAAAGATTTAAATTTGGTTTGGTAAGTTACTTTTAAACGGCTGGAAGTAAAACTAACTCGGAAGGTCACGTGATTGTTTGAACCAGTTTGTGGTTCAAACTATCACGTGACCTTCGTTTTTGTTTAAAAATGCTCAAAAATGGCTAAATTTGATGATTTTTTTTATAGACTGTTCTTCTTCATTCCTTGAAGACCGTTGAAGTCATGTTTTAGTCTATTTTGTAGCCCAAAAAGCCCAATTCAGCCGGTGTGTCCCTAATGCACATTAAATGAATTGAATGAATCATGGGTTATACAGAAAACAGTCCTCAGTCCATATATATTAATAAATATTGTTAGATTTTGGGCAATTCATTTGGACATTATTTGTGAACAGCAGTTCTGAACAGGTTTGCTTGGGAATTTTTAAATCAATAACACTGGAAATTTAACACAAAATGAAGCAGCCAACACTAACATCAAAACACTACGATAGATAGAAAAATCTCCTTTGCAAAATGAGCTAACATATGAAAGTTCAAACTATCCTTCCTCCATGTAGTATAATCAACATCCCTGACATTGCCCGAGGAATGTACGTTGGCTAAAACAAAATAAGAACTGAGAAACCAATCAATTTAATTTAATGCAATCTCGTGCTGTTCCAAAATTTAGCAAAAGACTGAGACTGCTATTACTGCTACTGCTAGCTACAGTGCTAGCCGAGTGATTTTGAGCATGGTCAATTCAGCAAGGTAATATTAAAACATAAAACTTACCAAGTTGAGTTTGCAAAATGCTGCAGTGTGTGCAAGGGCGCGCCAGTTATGACTCGTGTACTGAACAAGCAAGTTTCATTCACCTTAGCTAGCTAGCTTCTTGTCATTGCAAAGGATTGCGGCCGCGGCATGGGAAAGCGATCTGGAACAACCGAAATTGCAACGTGTGGTGTCAATGCAATAACAGCAGGTCTGGGTTCCGACTCTCCACTTTTATAACAATTTGGTTATGATCAAAGGTTCGGGTCTCAGACGAATTTGGCATGCCCTCTGGAAAAGGATAAGGGCGGGGACTAGGCGGGTAGGGGGTTCGAAGAACAATAATCTCTCCCACCCCCAATAAAAAGTGTTATCATTTACACAAAATGATTGGATGAAAATAGCTATAAAGGCATTTATTCATCCTTGTCTAAATAAAAGTGCCCCTGCATCACACTGGCCTGGAGCAGGTTGAATTTTACAATAAGATCATCTGGTTTTAGTTTATAGGAGATAAATTCAATGACCAGAACAAAGTAGTCGACACATTTTCCAATTTTTTTTTAAGGTGTTTATTATTTCAATTATTTCAAAGAAAAATAATAAGATGTTAAAGAAAATAAATGACTTTTAAAGTGAGACAAAAATCCTGGTCAA
This sequence comes from Plazaster borealis, assembly GCA_021014325.1. Taxonomy (NCBI): domain Eukaryota; kingdom Metazoa; phylum Echinodermata; class Asteroidea; order Forcipulatida; family Labidiasteridae; genus Plazaster; species Plazaster borealis. The sequence continues at coordinate 24,182,275 of CM037471.1, read as the reverse complement.
AACAGCTTAAAAATGCCCTTTTATTTATTTTGTATATGTTTCTTGAGATAATTAAACTTATAAAAGTAACAGAGTCTTGTAGTTCATGATTTGATTCACACTTGTTGGAAAAACAGAAAGATTCGTTGGAGATCATTGCAGTCATTCTCAACACAAAACTTGCAAAGCAACAACATATGAAAAATTATGAAATATGGTTTGTCAGCACCAAAGCACACTTTTAAAGAGATACATTTTTGAGTAAACTTAAGAATATAACCATGGTAATAACGATAGTTTTCAAGACGTTTCATAAAATTAAACCTTTAAATATTTCAAAGAAATAATATGGCACATATTTCTATATAACGATTGTCGGCCAGTAGATAATGGTTGCAAGTAGCTCGAATATCTCACATCACACTTTGATGCTTGTGAATAATGGCAGATACCGGCTTTTAGGACCTGGGGCCGATTTCACAAAGATCTAAAATTGATCGTAACTGCAAATCAATCGTAGTTGCTTAGTAAAGTGTGATGTCACAATACAAATCACTATGGTGATACTGAAAATTTGTCTTGCGATGAATTTTATTGCTTTGTGAAATCGGCTCCAGGGCCCAATTTCATAGAGCTCCATTAAGCACAAAAAGTAGCTCGTCAAAAAACAATTATATGTAGCATTTGTGACTGATATCCTGCTTAGCAGAAATTTGTTAAGCAATATTTTCTGCTTAATCAGCTTTATGAAATCGGGCCCTGGCAGTTGCCTGCCAGATGTACCTTTGACCTCGCATGCCATAATACTGCATATGTAACACACAGTATTAGTCTGATAATTTTGTGTCACTGCATGTATAATGTCAAAACCGCTTTATCCATGCAGATAAAGACAGGGGACCGGTCTACCTTGCAAGCAACACAAAGACTTGTTGACGTTCGGTGGCAGCAGACATAACATTCCATTGTTCACGTAGTTCTCAGCTTGTGCATAATTCTGAGAACATTAAATTTACCTGGTAGGTTTGCCGCCACCAAGAGTCCCCAACAGTCTCCCATTGATTTGGAATGTTCAACTCTTATTAATGCTTGCCCACTCTTAGCCACAATGGAGATGTAGGCGTAGTTAATAAGGCCATGTCCGAATTGGCAGCTACGGCTATGGCTAGGGCTAGATTCTGCGTCATCATGAGTTGAAGTATAGTACGTCCTTAGCAACACCCTTAGCAACAGACATAGCCATAGCTGCAGCCGCCAATGCAGATATGGCCTGAAGTTCTTTTCATGAAGCAGACATCTTCATTTCCAACCATTCAACCAAACAGAGGCTAAATGGGTCAATTAGTATGAACCTTTTTTGGCTTGAGGAGAATCAGTATTCATGAAGACGGGAAACAAGACAAAGACGTTAACAAACTAGCCATTTGAGTGGGATCCATTGGCGGCTGTGGCTGTTGTTGCGGCTGTTGTTATGGGCATCCTATACTTCAAGGCTTGTTCACGTGACGATCAAGCCACTGCTGCTGCCATAACATTTGCCACTTTGGACACTGCGTTAACTGGAACAAAATCAAGATGGCTTCATCATGATGAGCTTCAACCAACTTCAAATTCAATTGCAACACCACAATGTTGGAAGTCGTAACTTTCTCAAATAGGAGAATACATACAGTGAAAATATTTCTCTGAATGAGTGGCACTTAAACAAACTTTAAATTGATATAGTATTCTCGACATCCAGCTAGTAATTTATGCATTCAATTCTTACTTGATTGTAACATCCTTTTTAAGATAAGAATTGTATTTTTCTATGAGATGTTCCCTATGATTGTAACATTATTATATAAAAATTACACTCATGATTTTATGACCAATATCTTCTTAATGGATTTACAAATGTTTGAAATTATAGTTTATTTTCAATCTTGAAGTGATTCTCCCTGCACATAAATTAGTTTAACAGACATGATCGATAAAATGGCAGAAAAATAAAATCTGATAGAAATAAGTCTGAAAACTGTGTTCAGATCATGCTTGAAAAGTTCCAATATATGAAACCAACCTAGTCAAAATAGAGATTACTTTACTGAAATCACAAAAAAAAATATATATATTTGACTGTATCCTGTAAACAATACAAAACAATTTTGTAACTGCATAATATTGATAAAGAACAATGAATCTTAGATTTATCTAAATGATGCAAGAGTTGTATGTAATAATATATGACCATTTAGTTACATAATTATACATTTCTGGAACACGGAGCGAACAAACTGGGGAAAGTGACAAAAAATAAAAATAATAATAACATTTCATAACTTTAATTTGTAGCAAACTGAAACTTCTGAATAGAGGAGAGCTTGGATAGCAAAAACCAAAGGAGGAGGAAAATAAAACTAATGAAGTTACAGACTTTGTTAAATTTCAAAATAATTGTTTGTGCTTTGTTCTAAAGAGCACTTTCGAATTGTCATTGTTTACAATCAATGTTTTCCGCAAAATTATACAGAATTTGTCTACAAGATTTGTTAGATTAACTAACATTACATTTATAAATAAGAAAACTTGTATTTCAATGGAGACTTTGGGACACTTGGTGGCAGCAGACATACTAAGAAATTTTCAATTGTTGCGTTATTCTGAGAACAATGGATTTACCTTGTCTGCTGCCACCTAGAGTCCCCAACAGTCTCTCATTGTAGTTGAAAGTTTTATCAGGATTCCAGCATTCACTTATTCAACAAATTTGAAAATCCTTAAAGGATGGAATATTAAGACACTAAACTCTAACTTCTGTAAGATTCTCTTGCAAGATTTACTTAAATTAAATTTGAAATTTGATTAATTACAACAATAGACCTGTGAGAATTTTACAGAGCTGCTAAGTGAAAGAAGGCGTGAACCTCAGTAAGGAAGACACTGACAAGCAATGCTGATTGGTTCCCCAAAGTGATGACTTTATGCCCACGCTTGTTGAAAACTTTCGAGCAGAAGTAGGGCACCTTCACTTAGCATGCACATGTCAAAATTGAAGTATTTTTACGCAACTACACCTCAACTCAATGTATTCACATGGTGATATCACAATACAAATCACTATGGCAATATCAACAACTCATCTTTAAGATGAATCTTAGTGCTTTGTGAAAGCGGACCCTGGTATATCAATGCTATCAAACACCTGATACTTTGTTCTTCTTATTTCAAGGGGCACCAAGGCAATGACCAGGGGCATGGAGGCGATTGTTATCAGGCCTGTTATCAGAGGCTAGTCCAAACATTTGGTGTTTTGAGTAACAATGAAGTAGATTATTTTGATGGATTTGGGATAGCTCCTGGCTAGAGCCCACAAGACGTTTGGTAAATGACTGTCATCCTTTGTGCTCAACATCCAAACCTTAAGATTCATATACCTCCTATGCTGACTTTTTGGCAAGTTGTTAAATGACTTATTTCCCTCTTTACTGAACAAAAATAGATGAATGAGAAAAATAGAGGGGAAAAAAAAAAGTTAAAACATAATCAGAAGCCTCATTGGCTAACCATGGAGGAATCTATTTTCCTTCCTCCATGCTACAACCATGCTATACATTTGTTTGGAATTTCAACACATCATGCTGGGCCTTCATATGCCGGTCTACATGGGAATGTAATGCAAAATCAAGGGCCACTCCCATCACCTCTTGGGAAAATGTTTTTTTTTAGTTTGGACAACAATTTGTCAATATATTTTTATTTTTTTTAAAGATGAAAACATTTCATGCAAAATATTTTGGCATGGGCATTTGGATCAACTGTAAATTAAATCTTGACAGATTTTTCTTAGACTTATTTGATATTAAGTTTGAAAACAGCTCGTTTACATTGTTTAACAATACCTTTAAGCTATTTTTTTTACGACCTGCCATGAATTATTCATGATGTAGGCAGGGTTACCATAGTCTTGGATTGTAAAACCTGACAACTCCTTTGCTGACATCAACCACACAACCGTCAACCTCCTTCTCAGATCTCTTCCCAAAATGATGCGACAGTCTAGAAGCGAATTTCTAAGCTCTCTATTTCCGGGGCTGGTTTAGATGGTGATTCTGTTTACCCTGAGGTGACTTCTGGTGTGAAACTTGAGGCTTATCATGAAATGCCCGCACAGCATCTGGTGGGAAGTCTTTATTCCCCCTTGACAGGGCGCCAGAAATCATAACTTGAACATCATGCTTGGGAGGGCTAAGAAAAGAAAACAATAAATACACAAGTGAGTGATTTCTCAGAAATTGTCTTTATTTCACTGACCCACAGATTTCCCTTTTCTTGAAGGTTAGGAACCAACCACCAAGAAAGCAAAGACCGTTGTTATGCAGAGAGTATATTAATCCCTCACAATATCTCTGACCCTTTTCTAGGCGATGTCAAACCTCCATTGAATATTATTTTGCCGATATTAACTTTAAGTTTGATCGTTGTGTACCCGGACCCGGAAGAAGGGCGTAAGGCTCTATGCCCACCTTCCAGGCACATCAAGTCCTTTTTCCAGAAACAAAAGGCCGTAAGCATTAAATTGGCTTCTGACAAAAAAATTACTGTTTTATTTTTGTTGCTAAAATACCCCAAAGAGATGTTTTCCCATTCAGATGCAACCTTCCTATGATCATTAATGAATTGCAGAAAACCGATAAAACATTCACACTCAGTTGTCTTTTACAATTTTGCACATTAATTGTTTACACCTTTTCTCTGGTAACTTTTCATTATGTCCTCCTTCCACGCACACGACGATATAATGAAGATCCATCCCAATATAATTGTTCCCTCTTTTGCAAACTTGCAAATCATAGCCACCCACCATCGGACAAGCCCTTGATGCCTTACCTACTAGTAGCTGGGCCATATTCCTCTTCTTCTTCTGGGGTCATTTCTTGGGTCTTTTCGTGCGGTTTGGCATTCTGCGTTATTCGCATGCCGCCTGCTTTGACTGAACAGAGAGAAATACAAAATAAATCTTAAAATTAAAAGGTACATAGTAGTGGATCATATTATTAATACTAAAAATTGTAAGTATACTGATTTTAAAAGCTTATGTAAAATAGGGCCAGATTTCTAATGACCTCATATTATAATTAGTTGGCAGTTCAATTGAATGTAGAGACTGTATCAATGAAAAATAGGCAAAAAATAAATGCATACATTATTAATATTATGCCCATGGCTATCGATTTAATACATATGTACACCACCATTATTTGAAAATTGACCAGAATCTCCTGCCACACACCATGACCGTAGTCATGGTCATAGTTTGTAGAGCAGCATGGCACACACTTCTCTTTTTTTGTTTTATGTTACAAAATTACCTTCCTCCATCCATTGTAATTCTATTTGCATAAAGTAAACATTATGAAAATGACTAAATGAGGTAATGTACAAATAAACAAAAACAGATGCCAGCACTCCCATACATACTCCCACTGTCCCATCTAAATAAAGCATGCAGCAGGCGCGAGAGGCTCTCAGTCTTAGTCTCAACAAATTCTAGATTCGCTGCAAAATTGCGAATGCAATATTTTATTTTATTAAAATAGGCAGGCTACTGCCTGGTCTTGGTTTGGTTGGTAAACTAAAAGTAAAAACCTTTGTTCAGTACCTGCAGGTGGATGTCCGGCCTTCAAATCCTCAGACATAGTCAAGTTTTAAGAGCTTCTTTCTTTCGCGTCACTTGCAATTGCTACCTTGCAAAATAATGTGTTCGTGTCAAAGTTAAGTGTGCATGCATTGCATGCACACTGTGTCGACGTACGTGACGTCGTACCAGGATTATAAATACACACCTGTTTACTTTTTGTGACCCATTGACCCTGAACTCACTGTCAGTAAAATCAGTGGTTTAAATTTCCATCGATTCATTTAAATATATAATCAATATAAATATTTTATTTCCAGAATGTACATTTAAATGATATTTTATGCCAAGTAATTGATGAAATTAGGATTAATTATGTTTTGATTAACGTTGTGTTAAATTATTTTAATTAGGGTGGGGAACCCCCGGACGACATGCCCCTGCGGCAAGACCTTCAAGGTGTGACCTCAAAATACACACTATTTAACCTTTTTCTCTGAGAGTTGAGCAATACGTTTGTGTGTATTTCTTGAGAACGAGGTAGAAAGCCCATATTGTATGACGTGTACACAACGAGGTTGATCGCTCCATGCACAAACGTATGTGTGTGTGGTTTTTTAATATCTGGAATTCCCTCGAATTTGCGTTGGCAACTTGAGCTTTACACAGATACAAGAACTCAGAGTCTGTCCTTGATGGGTAAAATATACCTCATACGTCTCTTTTTTGTATTAAATGTTCATATTTAAATCAATTATCTGTGTGAATCGCACAATATCCTTGTTTATATTTTTCTAAATTCTACCTCTCCATCCTGTCCTCATGCCTACCGTCCGACGGCCGTGTAGCCGGCCCGCTGGGCTGGGAGGTAGAACAGTGTCCGTTGCAACGGAGGTTTCCAACCTGGGCTACATCCTGTCCATGCTTCTTCTTGTTCTTCATTCTTGATAATCATTTTTGTCAATATTGCATTGATGAATCGATTGTGTGCCCTTCCAAGCATCTTACATGTCTTAACAATTTAAATGACTAATTTTCATGTTTTATAATTTTTTAATTTTAAACTTAACAACACTGTCACTGTGTCACGACAGACACAAAACTACAGTCTATTTTTGAAAAGGCAGGGTATACTTTTGATACTGTCGAAGACCAGTGTTCTCACTTGGTGTATCCCAACGTTTAGTTGCGATAATCGTAACCCTCCATATGGAAGGCTACGATTATCGCAACTAATCCCAACGTATGCATAAAATAACAAGGGCTCAATTGGTCATCGAAGTTGCAAGAAAATAATGACAGAAAAAAAACACCCTTGTATTTTTGTTTGGGGCAAAAGTCCATGTGGATACCGACGAGAAACAACAAAGTTTCATTAGCCTTAACTGTTGATTATGATTGATATTCTTTTCCATGTTTGCAGCAGGAGATAGCGTATTAATCTAGCAAAACAGCAACAATCATCCCAAAGCAAAGGTCTACCTTTCAAGATATCGCACAGAGCAAGAACACACCATCATCATGGGGGGAGGAGATCTGGTAATTACTTTTTAAAACAACAGTTGTTTTGAGAATAATCTTCTATTTTAAACTAGTTGTGATTTGGAAAGTTTGACTGAAATAGGTGTGTATGGTTTTCATTTGGAACTAAAAAACTTTTTCTTCTCATAGATGTGGTCTGTATTTTTATCCAATATGCAGATAGAGGCTTTGACACTTTTCCTAGAGTTTCCAGAGAAATTCCAATTCCACTAGAATAGAGTACATCTCGGAATGTCAATGAAAATATTAAAATATTAAGGAAGATGAGGATTAGAAAGCATCAGCCTCTACTCTGATCTTATTTAATTCAAGGCCTAAATGAGGATAATATTTCAGACTAGAAATGTTTTTCTGGAGTCACTTTGTACCAAGACCAATTTTATCCCAAACAGAAGTGAATTAAAGCTCAGTCTTGTGTATAACACATTTTCAAGTTTTGTTGTTGATTTACCAGTGGTTTGGTTAAATACAATAAAGTACTTTTAATCCATTCACTGCCCAAGAACCTGAAGAAGAGTTGGGATCCTCGTCGCCTTGACAACCAGGAGAAGAAGTGGAAGCTAGAGGAGGCTGACAAGAAGGAGCGAAAGAGATTAACTGAACTGAAGGAGGAGCGCCAAGAGGAGAGAGCCATGGAAGAGATGAGGAGTAGAGGAGAAGATGCCGGGGTCCTTGAGTGAGTATTTGAAACTGGATCAGACAAAACATTTTTACTATTAAATTGTCTGGTTTTCACTCTTCAGGGTGTTTCAATGTAAATTTGTTTACTTTGTCTCAGATCAATACCCTTCAGAGTTTCCCTGGTCTTGCCCAGGGAGGGATACACTTATAGTAACAATTTAATTTGTTTCTACTTTTTGTTTTTAAATTTACAAAAGGAAACAAAAAGATCGCCTGGACTGGATGTACAAAGGACCAGGGGGTCATGTCAACCCCGACGATTACCTGCTTGGGAAGGAGGTTGACAAAGTCATCGTCGAAAAACAAAGTGGAAGGACCCATTCCAATGGGGTAAGAAGAACTCCTTAATTTTCAGGTTATTGTCTCAAAAAGTGTCAAAAGAAATATCAAGTTCATTCATTAGTGCACTTAGCTTGATATTCTAGTAGTAACAACATTACTCTAGACGGCAGAGGGGTCAATTCCCACTCAAGCCCCCTGTGGAGTTCCTTTTTTTGCAGGACTCGGAAAGATTTGCATACACAGTGCTTCGTAATCAGTCAAGAACAAACAAGTGATTGTACATTTTCTGTTTGTGTCCGTTTTTAGGCTCCAGATCGTGGTTCTATTGCAGTTATGGGAAGCTCAGCGATTCCTGCCATTGATGCCAAGGACATGGCTAGGAAGATGCGAGAGGATCCACTCTTTGCAATCAAGTAAATTTATTTAGTTTTCAATTTCTCCTTCTTCATGTTCTTGCACTCTTTAACATTCAATCCCACACTTATAGAAAAAAACCAATGTTGTCAATAAACATGTTTTATTGAAGTTGGTTAATTTGTTTTTTATAAAACAGACATTTCAACTCGCGTTGGATCATTCTTTTGACTCTGGAACTCAGGAATGTTGCTGTTGAATGCTAGAAAAAGAATAATTTAAAACTAATTGTTGCTTCAAAAAAATATGCCAATTAGCAAAGTGATGTCATTTTTACTCTGGCTACTGTATTCATTTTTCAGAAAGCGTGAACTGAACAATCGGAAGGAGCTAGTTAGTAACCCTATAAGGATGAAACAGCTACAACAATTGGTAAGCCTCAAAGAAGATCAAGTGGTCGGATAGCACAATATTATTTAGGCACCTTGTTTATATTTGACAACTGATTGAGTCATTCTTTGTTGGTTTCTGTACATTTTCCGTCCTTATTATATCGCGGATAAAGAATATTATTTTGGTTTTCACTCTAACACAGATGTGTTACAAGCACTGTTTTTTTTTAATGTTTTTGGAGTCCTGTGAACAAAAGGTTATTTCTGTAAATTAGTCAAGTTTATATCAATGAATACAAGATGTTTAAAGAAAACCTAATTGATTTTTGATATTTGTGTTTCATTTGAAGCTTCATTCTCAAGTTGGATCAGACAAAAAGAAGAGTAAAAAGGTGAAGAAACACAAGGAGAAGAAGAGGAAAAAACACAAGAGGTCTCATGAAACTGACAGTGAGAGTGAGAGTGATGACGACCCTGCCCCAAGACACTGGAACAGGAGAGTGCAAAACCCTGGAGCATCCAGCGACAGACATGAGGGAAAACATCACATGAGAGGTCACAACAGAAAACATTCCTCAAGTGGGAGTGACAGCGAGCGGGGTCATGGACGAGGGAAGGAAAAGACACTTGCATCACTTAACAAGAGGAGGATGAAAGAGCTGTTGGAGAGAGAGATATTGAAGAAACATCGAGGGAAGAAAGCCCAGTCAGAATCTTCCTCCAGCGAGAGCGACTCTGAGGATCAAGAGTCTCACATGCAGCGAAAACGACACAAATCAACGGAGAAAATGAAAGCGTCGCACTCTGTTGAGAGAGGAAGAGATCACATCTCATCACCCCCAGCATCAAGGAGACAGCGACGTGATGAAGAGAAGATTCCGCCAGGCTACGGTCTGCAGAGAGGAGCAAGAAGCCAGCGAAGATCTCCGTCTCCTTCCCCAGCAATCAGTCCACCTAAAAACCAGTCTGACAATAGAGACAAGCATAGTTCAAGAAACCATGATAGATCCCCCCACTCTAGAACCAAACACCATGAGAAAAAACAAAATAGATATGATGGAGATAGGTCAACCTCACCCCTATCCAAAGGAGAGAGATATAGAAATAGTGACAATAGAGATGACAAACGTAGGGGAAGGAGTCGCTCACGGTCACCTCTAAGGCATCATGGGAGGTCAGCTGACAAACTCTCAAGGAGCAAATCTCCACAGCAAAAGAATAGCCAAAAAGATATGGCGCCAAAAAGGTACAAATACAAAAAAAGCTACTAATTGTCATGTGTTTCAGAAAATCTATAAGAAGTTGCAGGACAAAACTGAATATCTATTGGAAGTTGCAAGATATTGAATAAAAGTAATTTAAATTTAGTGCTCCTCTTACTTCTTGAGCCAAAGTAACTCAAGATTATGGATTTTTTCTCTTGTGAAGGAAACTGACAGCTGAGGAGATGGAGAGAAAGCGAGCTGAGATGATGACTAATGCAAAGTGGCGGGATGACCAACGCAGGTCAAGGGTCATGACCTACGAGGTCAGTCTTCAATTATTCAAATGCTTAATGTTGGTAGAGTAAATCAATCTTATCAAGGATCAATGGATATTAATGAAAAAGATTCATGTCGGCACCAACTATGGTTCAGGTTTAGGACCAAAAATGTAAATCTATTTCAAAATCATTTGGGAAGATGTTTTTCGGCAATAAAAAAAAATAACTGCTAAATTTTGTTCAATACAAAGATCTCATAGAAATATTTACATTGCTTGGATGTTCATGGTGGTGTGTACCGATGTTGATAGACGTACAGTAACAGCCAGAGTTGTGCTATTCTTGTCCTTTCCTCTCAATCTCAAATCTTTGTAAATTCATTTCATACAGAAAGAGGAACGGGCCGAGGTCGAAATGGAGAAGAAAAAATCCAAGAATGCTGAATTTGCCCAGTAAGTTATCACAATATGAAATATAACTCTGTACCACAATACAAGTAAGCCTTCAATTAAACTTGTGCATAACAACATTGGAAAGATTGAAAATATAAATGATCACAGATTTACTCATAACTTACAGGGTATAAAGATGGTCAGGTTGGAAAAAACTTCCCTTTAACTATGTTTGCCTGAAATGGTATAGTTTTGAGGAATGAGTGAAAAAATTTTTTTGATCTTGCGAGTCCAAATGGATGTTTGAAAACAGTGATTGAGTTAAATCTTTCACAGGTTTCTACTTCATGTATACAGTGCAGATACTGGTCTTTGATAACTTATCAAAGTGGGCATAATTTGGACAGTAAAAAAGTCTCGACTCTTGAGGATTAGATGCAATGTTTTGGTAGAGTAACACTACTTCTTGGAGAAACATTTTTTAAATTTTCACATTGGAACAATGTGACAAGCTTCAGAAAGATGTTTTAAAAATCCTCCATGTACAACTTTCAGGTATATGATTCTGAGTAATCCACATACTATTTAAGGCTGTATCCCAACAGACCCCTTGCATAGTTCGCCATCACTCTGAGGTCAAACAATGGAAATGTGCATCTGTGTATGCGCTGTTCACTCAGTCAATGCCCAGTGAGGGCATTGTTTGAGCTTGTAACGTCTTAAGCAAGGGGTCTGTTAAGTGGCTACGACTATGGCTGATGAGTCAACACTTATGAATAAGCCTTTTCAGTGATCCATTAGCCACAACGATAGCCATTAATTCCAATACAGCTTTAGTGATCATTACTTTCATGTCATGTTTTTAATTATTCAGACCACTGAAGTTACCGGAGAACAGTTCAGTAGAAGACCGTATCCATAGAAATATCTACAAAATCCAACGTACCAAGGCTGCTCTAGATAAGAACTTCGCCAAGAGGTGACCGGAAGAGTAGTGGATCAACAATGACATTCTTAGGATTGGTATCAAGAGCTCTGCATTTCTTATAGATCCAAATTTGGATTGTTTTTCAACACGAAAACTGGTTCAGGAACTATGCAGAAACTAGCAAAAGTATAGATACAATTATAACCTGTATGTACCCTAAGTTGTGTCTTGATACTTCTTTCTCAAGTTTCATAAAAAATTATCCACTTTTCTTTTATGGACCCTGGGGGAAAAAATAATAAGACAACAAAGAACAACACAATAAGCAAAACAATAAATACTTATAATTTGTTGTAATTTCATTCAATTTAGTTCACTCCTCAAAGACCTTTCATTTTTAAGTATACGGTACTTTCAAGACTTTGAATTTTACCCTTTTAAATTTAAAGTCAATAATAATTTACATAATTCAAATATAGAAGTTTTAAACTCTTTTTTAAAAGCCTACATAAATTCTGTTTTGGTTTTAGTTTTTTTACTTTTGTTTTGAAATACAGTGTATAATTTATGCTCTTATTAAATGTGTTTTTTGTTAACATTTGTAAACTTAGGACTTTTTTATTTCACTAGACTTAATGTTGCCATGTAAAAGCATTGTATGTTGCAATCTAGCATAATGTACCCACCCACAGTGATGTCATATCTAGGGGTTGGTTTGGGGACAAGTTTTTTTAATGACATTCTGTATTGCCACATGAATTGAGCCCAATCATGAACTTTTAGGTTTAAGACTAATGTAGGGGAAATAACACCAGCAGGTTTGATACTTCATGGAGGAAACTGCCACTTGAAATATTCCAGTAGAAATTTAAATTTCCTCACAGAGGTTCCTTTTTAAAGGAAAAGAAAAGAACCTTCTCCTCAGAAGAACGAAGTGTAAGGCTGAACCAGATATTGTAAATGCATCAAATGCCATGTGAAGTTGACCTTTTTATTTAATATTGGAATATGAACATCAAGTATCAATGATTTCCTAGGGCAAAGGACACAAATTGCAAACCTGCCAAGTCAATCAGAAAATATTTACAAAATTCATCAACTTATTTACCCACTACTTGATTGGAAATTATAAATTCATACTCAATATGGCAAGTTTAATCTTTAGTAGATCTGAGCAAAGATTGTATTGCACAAGGCACAAGATAGGCAACTGGAGCTCTATCTATTGTTAGAGTTTGAAGTACGGTTTGGGCGCCATTTTGGGAAGCAAATAAATTGTTATAGCATTGATAACAATCGTCATCAATGTATTGTTTGCATCAAAAGAGTTCCTTTCTAAAATGGCATCCAGCGCATACTTCACATTTCAGCCAGAGTTGCCAATCTTGTGCCTCCAGCGCTATACTTATTTTGGATCTGATTTGATTTTCCTCTGTCTGACAAGTTGCACAGTCAACTTACAACACGACTGTAAACCAGAATCCTACATGAAAGTTACACACTTTTATATACTATTCTTTAATCAGAAATGAAGATGATGAAATTAAACACGCACTTTCCAGACATAGAATATCATTGGCTCAACTGTCCCTGTAAAACATGAGATAAATACTGAACATGCTTTGGGGTAAATGTTCAGCCCCCTGCCCTAAAAAACTACTGTTTGTAAAACAAGCTTCCCAACCCTAACATGTGGAGAATTACTTCCAACATAAATGTGACCCCTGTAATGTATTTTTACATTTGAGATTTTACTGTGTAATTCATTGAATGTTGGTAAATGTGTAATAGAGACAAGTAGTGCAGCAGCCGCCACCTGTTACATTTTAAGAAACCAATTGATGGATGTAGAAGTTACACACTTCCAGTGCATGATTGAATATACCTGAATAAAAACACAAGCTACAATGATAAAGAATTTGACATGGGATGGTTAGGGTTTGCAGATATTTCAGGAGAGGGTGTGGGATATAAACCTAAAAAAGAAAATTCTTGTAAATAACGCTACAAAATATCCTTGAATCTGAATTGCATTAAGAAGTTCATGTAATCTTGACTTTCATCCTGATGGTGAGACCCCCCCCCCCATGATTGTTACTTGACACAAACAACTTTAGCTGCTGGCGAAAAACTCTTAATGTACAAATTATTTGAGACTGCAGTGTGGGGTAATTTAAAAGAGACAGAATTTTGCCATCTTCTTCAGAGCAGAACTTGTCTAAATAGGCCACTACCAATAAATTGTTGAGTTAGATATGCTTTGAAAAGAATGCAGGGAAAACCAGTTAAAATTTCTTGTTACTTTTTGTTGAATTTGTGACCCTTTTTATTTTAGACTTGCTTTTGTTTTATCTTAATTGGTTAAATAATTCAGATGCTAAGAAGGTTATTTGATAAATTTCTTAGATCCTTAAGTAAAATATGGAAGAAAAAAAAAATTGAAAAAAAAAAAATTAAAGCACTTCGCTCGTCTTCATCTTCGTCTTTGGAAATCGCTAAATAGAAATAATAATTTGAACAAACCCTAAATCAGAATGTGTTTGCTGCCACAGAGACTACTCCAAATTACCTCATTTATCTGTTGGTCCACCCACACTCATGTGGGCTTGAATGGAAATCGGCATACATGAACCTACATGTACAGGCCTGATACTTCATGGAGGCAACAGAGGCAATTGCCTCCATGCCCCCTGGTCATTGCCTTGGTGCCCCTTGCAGGCCTGATACTTCATGGAGGCAACAGAGGCAATTGCCTCCATGCCACATGGTCATTGCCTTGGTGCCCCATGCAAGCCTGATACTTCATGGAGGCAACAGAGGCAATTGCCTCCATGCCCCTGGTCATTGCCTTGGTGCCCCTTGCAAGCCTGATACTTCATGGAGGCAACAGAGGCAATTGCCTCCATGCCCCTGGTCATTGCCTTGGTGCCCCTTGCAGGCCCGATACTTCATGGAGGCAACAGAGGTAATTGCCTCCATGCCCCTGGTCATTGCCTTGGTGCCCCTTGCAGGCCCGATACTTCATGGAGGCAACAGAGGTAATTGCCTCCATGCCCCTGGTCATTGCCTTGGTGCCCCTTGCAGGCCTGATACTTCATGGAGGCAACAGAGGCAATTGCCTCCATGCCCCTGGTCATTGCCTTGGTGCCCCTTGCAGGCCCGATACTTCATGGAGGCAACAGAGGCAATTGCCTCCATGCCCCTGGTCATTGCCTTGGTGCCCCTTGCAGGCCCGATACTTCATGGAGGCAACAGAGGTAATTGCCTCCATGCCCCCTGGTCATTGCCTTGGTGCCCCTCGCAGGCATGATACTTCACCAAGGCAACAGAGGCAATTGCCTCCATGCCCCTGGTCATTGCCTTGGTGCCCCTCGCAGGCATGATACTTCATGGAGGCAACAGAGGCAATTGCCTCCATGCCCCCTGGTCATTGCCTTGGTGCCTCTTGATATGTTCCAGTACAGACATTCACTTTACTACGGAACACAATTTCCAGAGATGAGTCTTCGCTCACAAAAAGTTCTGAAACTGGATTCCACATTTTAGGAGATATGTTGAAATGGTAGCATGTAAGCTTTTTTGGAAACCCCATGAGTTGCAGATTTCCTCAGTATCCCCAGCACAAGAGCAGTAAATCAAAGAGCAGGTTTTTTAATATCTGAAGAAACTAACAGCTATTTCTTTCACCAGGCAGACTTTAAAATGTCTTAATTCAGATGAATGTTCATTATCTTGCCCTTACAAGAAGAAAGTTTCAGGCCTGTACCTGGCAGTGGCAGCACTCAAACCATAGTTGAATTTGGATGCAGGAAGATTTGAACAGATTTGGACCTATAGAACAATTGAAACCCAATGTACATGTACATCAGAAGTTCAGAACTCAATGTACATTTTCCAGTGGTCACAACCTCTGTCAAGTGCATGGAAATAAGCTCAGCTTAGCAAAGTCAGGGTACCAGTTAATACATTATGAAACATACTGTGAGAAGTGTTCCATGCTACATGAAATTCTGGTAAGCAAATAAACTTTATTTAGAATTACAGTATTTTAAGCTTTAACCATTTTATATAGTTCTTTATTGAGGGGCCGCCATTTTGTCTTTCCTACCTCTAAAATCAATATAAGCCAAACTGAGGCTAGAAGGGCAAATAGTTTGGCATCTTTCCAGTAGAATGAGAATCTGTGTGCGGTAATGCCATTCCACACTGGGAGCAAGACTTGATATGGTAGTAGCATGATAACCATCTATAGAAAAAAACTTTTGATGCAGTAGCAAGGTTTAATTATACACCTTCAATAAAACAGCTGCAGACAGCGATAAGTTGAATTTTACCTAACCAACAAATACGATCAAATCGAATATGCAGAATGTTTGACATCAAAAAACAGATTGATCTCCCTACCCTTTTTACCCAATTCCCCCAAATTTAAAGATAACAAACAGAGAGATCCAAGTCCTATGACGGCGGCGAGGTTGTGCTGATTCCGACAGGAAGAGTTGGCAGCGGCGTGGGGCCTGGTATTGAGATACCACCAGGGAGCGACACAGGGGGTGGCAGGGTTGTGACGCCATCACCTGCCGCTGCAGGGGCTGTGCCAGCGGCGTCAGACATTGCGGGTGTTGTGAGTGGGGCCGGGGCAGGCATAGGAGGCAGGGATATGTTGAGATTTGGGAGGCCAGGAATATTGGCCAGACTGACAGGTGGTAGGACTCCTGTAGAGGCTGTAGAGTGAGAGCAAGACAGATAAACTGAATTTACTTCAAGTATGTTTACAAGAAACTTGGTGCGAGTATCAATTTTGTTTCACGTGAACCCACTATGCTAGCAAAATATGGCACCTATCCACCATTCAGCAGTTTTCTAATTAATTCTATGGTTGCACATCTACTCAACAATGGTAAGGTTTTTAGTATCGTAGTGCAATGAATCAAACATTTCCTCAAAGGCTTCTCTAACCATGTTTAAAATTTGAGTTTTTCTCTCCAGAACAACTTTGATTTCCGAGAGGAGCTAGATAACTTGGTCAGAATTCCCAGGTAAACACAATAAGTTTGTGTTCTCTTTTAGAACAGTCTGAAATCCCAATGGAATGCTCAAAGTGTTGTTTTGTTTGAAGGCACTCACCTGCTGAATCACCGGCAGAGTTCTGTGGTGTGACAGGCACTGTGGGTTGAGCTCCAACAGCAGCAGGATGAGGGATCTGAACCGGAGGGTCGGCAGAGAAGGACACGCTGGAGAGACCCTTCTCAATGTGGCTTGTGTCTGCTGAGGAGGCAAGGGAAACCTACAACAAACAATATAAGAAATACAACTTGTCAGATCAGGCTATATTTAAGAACTCCAGAATTCAATGACAGCACTTCAAGAAAGAAAAACCTTATAAAGACTGTAGGTGAATCACCAAGTAACGTACATTAATATAAGAAACTTGGAAACCTGTGCAAAACATTATTTATTTGTTAGCACTTAAAGCACCCGGTTAACATTGGTAATTGTCAAAGACCAGCATTCCCACTTTATGTGACCTAACATACATGGAATAACAACCTGTACAAATTCAAGTTCAATACAAATCATGAAACGCAAATTGCTGTTATGAAAGTTGAACAAACTACTTCTAGGGTTCCTCACCTCAGCAAATCCATCCAACGGTGCTTCCCTGACACCTTCTAAGACTTCTGTAGGAATCACCGGTGCATTGAGATGGGCAGAGAAGGTCATCTTACGCCCCTCTGGGAAATAGCGTGTGGGTATCCGATGCAGGTAACCATATCCTATTCCACAGCCCAGGCTGGGGGAAAGAAAGACACATGAAAGCATTACAGATCTTGATTTAATGAATAACTAAGTAAATCTGCTAAGTAGGAATTCCTCTATGCAAATTTTCCCCCAAAAATGATTTACACAATGTAGAACCTGATTTCACAGAGCTGTTACTAAAAAAACCCATAATTTTGGGTTGAACAAAATGGCTAATTAACGGGCAATTTTGTGCTCACTGTGCCATTTCAATTACAGAGCGCTGCTAACTGTAAGCACAGGAGAATGCATGCTTACCTTCCAGTGCTTACTGTAAGCAAATGACTGACATAACAATGCAAATCCAAGACGAACGTGCAAGATGGTTGCCTTATTTTCTTGCTAACCTGCTTGCACTAAAGCAGACAAATTTCTATGAAAGCTTTCTATGAAATTGGCCCCTGGTTTCATTTGCCTTTATTAATTAATAAAAGTACAAGCATTGCTAATAATAATAATGAAATTTGTCTTTCAATTATATTTTTTGTCAGGGGCAATGAACATTGTCCTCTCCTACTTACATGCCCTCTCCTCCCCAAGTGCGATTCGGTGTGATGGTAACCTCTCTACACCCATCTGTCTCAACATTGTACACATACAGCTTGAGCGGACGATTCTCATGAGATTCAATTAATGAAAACAGATCTTCAGACTGAATAAGACAAAACAAATCAAACAAGATGGCTTGTGTGAACTCGGAATCCTGCTGTTACTATTTATTTGATTAAACCGTACACTGAATGAACACAATTACCAAATGAATCATCAGAAAATGAAAGAAAGAAACTACGGACAAGAGGAGCAGATAAATAAATAGATCAAAACCTATTATTTTAGTGTACAATAGAACGGCCTAGGGTATAAAGCGACATATGAAATAATTGAACAATAACACAATTACAAGAGATTATACCTCATGTGGAGAATACGATTCAAATTCTAACAACCAATCAATTAAGTTACATAC
This sequence comes from Plazaster borealis, assembly GCA_021014325.1. Classification (NCBI taxonomy): domain Eukaryota; kingdom Metazoa; phylum Echinodermata; class Asteroidea; order Forcipulatida; family Labidiasteridae; genus Plazaster; species Plazaster borealis. The sequence goes on along the minus strand of CM037471.1, from coordinate 24,163,856 downwards.
ACATAAACAAAATCAAGTTCACTACAAAATGTAGTCTGGCCCTTTTAATGCTATGACTATGACCATTGAACTATAATATCAGTGATACAGGTCTCAGACAAACACGGTGCTGTGTCAAAAGGATACAATAATGACAGTAGATGAAGCACTCTGGTTATAGGAAGTTGCATTTAAAGGAGGGGGCTCTCTAAATCACCACAAATAGGAATCTAGATGCCCGTTATAGACTGTAACAGTAAACCTTGGAAACATACCCAGGGCACTGTAATACACACACTAATAATTAGGTTATTGTGGAATGGACCCTGTACAGAAGGACGTCAACAATTATGACATACAAAAGGAACTAACTAACTCACTGTCCATGGGTGTCTTTTGAAACAGACTAACATACCTCATGTAGGATAGTATCAGCCCCAATGATGTAGTCTGTATTGGATCTGAACCCAGCCAGGGCAGCAGGTGACGTTGGCTGTACATCCTGCACAGAATACAAATAAATAATCATTAATCATATTCAATTATTAATTTATTTAAAATCATCCACAGCTGTTAATCTATGAGAAACAGCTTGGAATATCGAAAGAAGGAATAATATTACATGTGCAATATACAAATAAGGCAGTTTCAAAATGTTTATTTAATGAAATGAAAATTTGTTTAAAGAAGGTACTGGTTTGCTTATATAAAGACAGAAATATATATTTTTATAATCACCAATGTTTTTGCGAACTCAACTTGGATCAAATAGAAAATAATACAATAACAAATTCAGTAACAATAAATGTACTAAGTGAGCTTCAAATTTTAACAATCCTGAAGCACTTAACATGATGATAAATATAACACATTTATAATTCAATACTCAAGTAAATAAATTATCTCAAATCAATCAATTATCAATTCATTGCCAGAAAAAATATATATATAAATATATAAATATATAAATAATCAAAGACATATAAATAAACATATCAATATTCAAAGACATTAAAAACACAATCAACTTCCAAAAAAGCACTGGTAAAAGGGGTTACATCCATAGAACTATAAAATGTTTAAACATAACTAACCACAGTGCACCCCCTGCAAAATGCGCGTCTACCATTTCCACCATTTTGGGGGTTAATATCTTTGTGTACATTTTGACTCCTAAAATGGGGGACAAGATAGGGGCGTTTAAGTGCGCTGTGCATCGTGCAATGGGTCAATAATGGTGTTTATCATCGTTAGTTAATGGCTGTTTAAAGTAAGTTAGTTTAAAGATATGTTAAATTGATCTCCTTACCAAAACGTGCCAAACATTCTCGTTTGCTCCCTCAAAGGAGCAGAATCTAATGCTGACCCCAAGTAACCCCTGACCTCCCCATCTGTTGGTTGGGGTCAGCGTGACTTCTCGGACGGATAAAGTTTTGCTGCTGTACACCAGCACTCTGACTGGACGCTCTTCATTCTCCTTGAGGAGTTTCTTCAGAGTGTCATCATCCTTGTCCTAAATCGTCAAGAAACAACAGCAGATGAAATGACAATCGTCAAGAAACAACAACAGATGAAATGACAATCGTCAAGAAACAACAGCAGATGAAATGACAATCGTCAAGAAACAACAGCAGATGAAATGACAATCGTCAAGAAACAACAGCAGGGCCCAATTTCATAAAGCTGTTTAAAAGCACAACAAGTTACTAAGTACAGACAAATCTTGCTCAGCAGAAACAGGTTACCTGCCAAAACACCATGTAATGTATATTGTTTGACTCTGGTTTCCTGCTAATTTTTGCTTAGCAGAAAAATTTGCTAAACACAATTTTCTGCTAAACAGCTTTATGAAATTGGGCCCAGATGGTATGACAATAAATTAATCTGGACCAAATGTCTTAGTTCTTATTGTTTTGAATTAATGGTAATGACATTGCTTGATACTAGTCTTGATTACAAGGCTGTCTTGCGCCATCCCTGTGCCCGATAGTACGCACAGGTTCTCAGTGCCAGTATTTACCAATAGTCCATGCATGGAGACTGTAAGAGGATACACACACACACACGCACTGAGTCTACACATGAAGTCCATCAGGACGACAGCCTTGGCACAACTGTACTCCTTCGGTCTTATGTTTTTGATAGGGGGGCTAGTGGATACAATTTCAGCATAATGAATTATTCAAACCATCGGCCGCCAATCACAGACTGCTTACTGGCGGTTGCTCGAATACAACAAATGTACAAGATTGTATTCTGACATCCACTGCTTTACTGCTGTATATACTAGTAACACATGATGTGTTCTAGCTTGCAATAGATCAAAGTGACGAATGGAAATGTACCGCAAATGGAAGCGACATGCAAATAAGTAGGCAGTGAAATGGTTTGACCCACGATCCTCTAATCAACTGACAAGGATCTTCTTGGGTGGTATATTGATGTATAATAACATACCAGTCGTGTGTTTCCAATGCCTATAACAAAATCAAAGAATGCCTCCAGCCCTGCCTTGTGTCCAGGTGAATTCTCTTGAACCTGAAAAATGGGAAGCAAATAAAATGTGTCACATTGGTTATTCTTCCCAGTTTTTAAAAGCTGTTACATAATAAATTATACAGAGTCTTGAACAAGAAAAATTATATCAAAAGAAGGCTCAATTTCATGGAGCTTGTGAGCACGTCGCATTTGCACGGCTTTCTAGTAAAACAAAGACTAATCATGCAACGCGCTCTAAACCAATCAAAAGGCCGAATCTTTGTAAGGGGTGCTATAAAATGGCTTACTAATAAGACACTTTCACTTTCACATTCTGATTCAATATCACAAACAAAATGGTGGGTGGCTATAAATTTGCTCAAGATTTCACCAAGATTTAATACATACAGTTTGACCTAATTGCCACACACAGCATCAGATATTTAACAACTTTGCCCAGCCACACAATGCATACAATCTCAATCCAGTCAAAGCCAAATTTATCAGCAAAAATCAAAACTTCAGTTAAGGTTTAAAGATAAGATACTATACCAGTTATTTTTGTTACCAACAAATTGAATTCTGTTTTTTATTAGTAACACCCAACACATTATAGGCCTCCATTGCTGAGGTCAAACAAAGGAAACGCACAAGCAGCCAATGATAGGTCTTCCTTTGACCAAAGTGAGGGCACTTTTTGAGTTTTTGACATCATATGCAAGGGTCTCTAAAACAGCGTTCCTCAATTCATGATCTTTTTTAAGTTCAGCATCAGTAATCCAAGTTCCTAAATATATAAAACTTATATTACCCACTTTGACAATTGTTCCCACTAATAGCACAACGGCAACGCTGCAGTACATGTACTTAAGGGTAACACTTTGGACAACTTGGCAAATGAAAATGAAGTTTTGCAACCAAAGCAGACACCTGTCTCTAACCTACATTACTCTAAGATAAAAACACACCCTGAATTATTTGGGGGTGCAAACAATAAAATCTGTTTATGCTGGAGTATCCGAGGGACAGTCACCTTTGATCGGCAACTACTTCAAACTATCACATGCAGATGAATAATGCTTTGAGCATTTTTGATTTGATACAATCAATTTGAGGAGACTTTGGCCATTTCTTTTAAAAATTTGTTAGAATTATTTATAGCTCATCGGCAAACAGAACACAATTTAAATTAGAGATTTCAATCATGGCATTAGTCAATAAGCTGCTGGACCTGTGGTGTCATGTTGGAGGGAAAAGTACCGAAAGCACAAAGAGTTTATATTACTTCAAATTTGAAAAACTGGTATTCCCCAAAACTGACAAGATTAAATTTTAAAAATGTTGTCACATAAAAAATACTTTTGTCTTCATGACATTGCTTCATTTGACTGAGTTCCTGTACATGTACATTTTCCACAATGTACCTGATAGTATTGATTGAGCAAACTGTCTTTTGTGGAGCTTCAATGTGTGATTTGCACTCCATACTCGATGCTTTACTAACTGCCGAGTCATGTGGACAAAAATCCACAGGCAAACTACTTGGGTGGGATTCAAACCTAAACAATTCTAGAGCAGGTCTCACCACTAGACCACCAAGCGTGCCCCGTGACAAGAGGCAAGTTGGAATCCTGTAATTAGCAACTGTTACCACAACCATTTAATAAATGCTCGGGGATAATTGCTCGGGATAACTTTAACAGCTTCATGTCACCTCAAAATAGTTTTACATTATAGATGACGCAATATAAGTGCTTTATTTATTAAAGAATATTTTGTTTGTTTTTACCCTAAACAGACGTTTGATACTCAATGCTTTTCCCAAGAGCACCCATAGGAAAAAGTACACAGGTACACTTTATAATTTCATGCGCATGTAAACATCCCGTCCTTGCACTTGAGGTTCCATTATTTTTCAATACACAGCAAACTTTGACACCCAATTTCCACAGTCTGACTAAACTCAGTAGCCTGTAATAAGAACTTAGCCTCCAAAGATAACAAAATGTGTTCATTTATTTGGATATACATCAATTGCTTTTAGTCCATAATTTTGGCTTCCTAATTCAATTATTTCTGAAAGCAAAGGCAGAACCCATTAACAATTAGCTGTGATAGTCATAGAGGCCCTACTACTGTAATAATAACATTTATATAGCGCTTAATACTGGCGTGCGCATTAACCTCAAATAACAAATAGATGAGTCTTCAATAGAGATTTGAATGAATTAATAGAGGTAGCTTGACGGATATTGAGAGGGAGATTGTTCCATAGTGATGGTGCAGCTGAGGCAAAAGCTGTTGACAATAGCGAGTGTTGGTACGTGGACCATTTGCTAGTTGATAACGTGAGTTGTATGACGACCGTAAATAGAAAGGAAGGAATGCATTGGAACTTTATGAGAAATTAGACTTTGAATCTTGTTCCTGGTGAGTGGGGGAATGTGCCAAATAATGGCGCCATGCGTTGTGAGTGTTGAGCACATTCTACAGATTTGCACAATTTTGCCCAACCTGCAGATTGTGTACCCAGATTGGGCAGCTGATGGTGGTGCTCAAAGTTTGGATTTGCCAATGACTTTTGTGAATCTCCGATGCTGAATTTAAACGCAAACTCTGACCTCTGGGTCTGACTTTAGTTTAACTTAAATAGTAATAATAATATTAATATTCAGCATGTTCAGTGAATCAGTCATGTCAGTGCAATGCAAGAACTGAACATGTTTACCTCTTGATAGCAAAGTTTTTTTTAAACATTGTATTGTAAGCGGCTATATCATATATGGGAGCCCTAATCTAGGATCATACGATGCGTTTAAACCAAATGGGAATAACAGGTCGAATTAATATTATACACAAAAATTATCATTATGAATTACCTTACTTCCTTGGTAAAATTTGACTTTGACTGGTCTGATCTGAGTGCTCGCAAGGTTACAAATGTCAACACATTCTTTTTGAACAAGATTTTTGTTACAGTTTATGTGCACAATTTATGTTTTAAGTCAGAAAGAAATACAACTGCGCATAAATGCAGGAAAATGTATACATACAGCCTACTCAATTATTTGTACATGGAAACCGAATCCAAACATGTGAAAATGACCCGACAGAGAAGCACCGAGCTCGTCCGTGGTAAACGGCCCCAGCTACGGCATGAATAACATTCCTTACCCGCAAAACGTGATATCCTTCGGTACCACCGCCGGGAACTTCTACGCTTGTATTTCCACCCATTTTTACCTACAAATTAGTCAGAAATCAATGCACAAGATGTGAAATATGTCTGTTGGTTGAAACAGCCTCTTTAACCCCGCAACAGACTTTCTATATTTAGCAAAAGCGGCAACTTTTGAGTTTATTTTGTCGTGCAACCCGGTGGACGATCTGCAAACACACGGCGCAGGTTTGATACACGTCAATTTGTGTGCAAAGTTCGATCGTTGGTTGTCGTTTAATTTCCCCTCCTCACTCTCTATAAAAAGCGGATACCAACCACAAAATGGCTTCCTACGTGGCATACAATGCATTGTGGGTGGTGTGTGTGAGTACCAAATAATTGATTGATATTACTTTAAACGAAAAAGGAGTTGACACTTTGAATTTGTTTTATGAATGTATTATTCTGTTCAACTGAGAGGGATCAAATCTACTTAGCACAATTACGTAAAAATCCCATTAGTGCCCGCAGCAGGTCTGGGTGCCGATATTTAAGTTGTAGCACGCCCCACTGGTTGCTTGAAATAGGCATGCTACCATGGCAATCAGTTATTATGGAATAATAATTCTTAATACTGCTGTTCAAAATCAAATCCGTGGTACAGTATTACGAATTGTACAACGGATTAACAAATACGTATTTACGGATTACCAATTCGTAATTAATGATTAGTTCGTAATTACGGATTACCTGCGCGTTATTCCGAATAAATAATCACTTTTTTAAAAATAAGAATTCTTAGCACCGGACAAACCTTGTTTTTCAACCGTTAAGACCCACATTCGTATTTGTGGTGTGTTGTTGTTGTTGGGTTGGGGTTAACAAATGGTTTGTTGTTATTTGTTGTATAGGCTATCATTACTCATTGTAATTCAGAATGCATTTTTCTTCTCGAGAGCCTCTAAAATCATATGCTACTTTATGTTTTTAATCGATGTTTATGTTTGAATCAATTGAAATGCAAATAATTCTCAAATTTGAGTCGTTGATAATCTTTAAATTAACAAAACATAGACACGTGGGGCAATATTTTAGTTGTTAGAGTATTTTTTTGCACTGATGGTGTTTATATCGTTAGTGTTTTACCACTAATTTTCTATCAAAACATATTAAAAGTGCACTGGGGGTAATTTTCTATCAAGAAAACATATTAAAAGTGCCGCTGGGGGTAACTATCAAGAAATTACAAGTGCATTAAGAGCATGAAAACGAGAAGAGACGCCCCCGAAACAAATTCTAAATCAAATTTGTGCAGGGCAGCCAGACTCGAAAAAAGAAGAAGCTCGACTTGATCCCGGTTTCTCTTAAGCTCTGGTAATGAAAGTCAAATCTTGGAAGCCCCACTTAGCACTCTATTGTTACACCTGTTGGTAATCCGTCTGCGTGGAAACCAGTCTGCAACCACCAACCACAAACCCACTCATGCGATTAGAAAATCAGTGAAATCTTTGGAGGGTAGGTAAACACTGTCCACCAATCCTTCGCCGATCTTGAACTCTTGGTGGCAGCAGAAACGCCTCCATTACTGCGGTGGTACCTGGGTGGTACTGTGCTGCCTATCGATGAGCTTAAGGGCTGGGCTACACTAGTTAATTTATAAATGGTCATATGTAAATAATGGTTGTTTATAAATAATAGTTACATAAATGGCAAGGTCGTACCACCGCAGTACCACCGCAGTACCACCGCAGTTTGTCTGCTGCCACCAAGAGTTCAAGATCGGTGAAGGATTGGTGTATACACAGTGGGATAACAAAATTGAATGCAGCGATAACAACCTGCACTGTGGAATGTGACCTTTCACATAAGCTGAAAGGCCAACTAGTCCAATCGCATTCTTTCATCCCCCAAAGTCTGTGTGTGGCGCTGGGTTTGAAAATCAACTGCTGCCTTCAAAATAAATAGCAGCTATACAGAATGATCTTTTGAGTCGTGCAATTTCCTCCTTGTTTGATGATGTAATTGGTTATGTTTACTCTCTTGTCATTTCTGTCAAGTTGATGACTTGATAACTTTGGTTATGTCATTCCTGTGTCCAAGCGTGGGGCTTTTGAAGCTGAGGAGATTGACAAAAACAGGTAAGCCTTTCCCTTTAATAGTACACTGTAAAAAAAACTTACAATGGAGAAATTGTGAAAATAGTCCATGTGTACGTATGCGTGCCCCAGTTTTTCCCAATCTTTGGTGGTGTGATTTTACGGTTGTCGATGACTTGTGGAGCATGGAGGAAGAACATTTTGTATAGTTCATCCGTGCTCCAGACTCTTACTTAGTAAGTTTTAGTACACATGCACAAAGCTTGGCTTATTATTTGAATTGAGTATACTGTAGGGCCTATAGCTTTGATAAAATTGGTTTTGCCATTAATTTTTACACCATGCTTCCTCCATGGTATATCCCACTGTCCCAACCAACCATGCCAACCATTCTCCCAACCCCAAATCAGGTTGTTTACCCGTTCAGCAGAGCTGCCAAATATCTTCCCCCTGTTCAAAACGTTGAGACTCTTCTTTATCCCATCTTCCCTGCCGCCGGTAGGGGATTTTGTCCCCCGGTGTGTTCCTGTACGGGAAATAACATGGGCTGAAGGAAGTTGATTCAAAAGAGGGCGCTATCAGACGAAATTTTGACACAATTCACCATGTGGGGGTGGATTGGGGGGGGGGGGGCAGAACCTACAGCCATACCAAATTCCTTTCTCCATTGGACCAGCAATGAATACGACTTCCTAAAAAGAGATTTCATTCACAATGGTTGTTTTACCCTTCAGCAGAGCTGCCAACTCTCTCAGATTCTGCAGAATGCTCCCTGAAAATAAACCAATACTTTTCATGTTCTGATGAACAATTTTAAAAATCTCTCTGATTATGGACACTTTTATATCTCCCCAGGGGCGGATCCAGGATTTTCCAAACGGGGGGCGTGAAAATATACCAAGCAGCAAAATCTTCCCTTCCCCATTTCTCCCCCCCCCCCCTTCTCTCTCTCTCCCTCTTTTTTTCTTTTCTCCCTCATTTTTGTTGTTGTTAATTATATGAAAAAGGGGGGGCGTGCGCCCCCCACGCCTCCCCCCTGGATCCGCGCCTGCTCCCTGATTGTTTTACAAAATCTCCCTGATTGTAAGAAGCAAATATTGGTAGATCTGGTGTCCTCCTACCTAATTCCTATCACATTTAAAAACTACTCTAATGCATTTTGGATTAATGAAACAAAATTTAGGAACACTTTGGCGTCAGATTTATTTTGCATTGACTCCCATCAACAGGTTTTGCTGGGCCAAGGACGGGAAAAATTCGTTCCAACGTCCGCAATCGAGGTACATCTGTCTCTTTCGAGAGGAGAGGGAGCGACATCTCTTTAGCATCTCAAGGTGGCTTTAGCGCCCTCTACGGTGAAATAAGTTCAGGTCGTGAGTGTGAAACGGGACAACTTGATCGTCAGGAATCTTACGCGGGAGTCTATGTCGGTGAAGGTACACATTTTTACAATGTTATATTTCATTATCTGTACAGTAAGAAGTTGTTTTATTATTGCATCATGTTGTTCAAATAATTTGTAATTTGTGACTGGCTCTGGCGTAACTCCAAACTTTGACTCACTTTTCAAAATGTGATTTTTGTACTATTAATAAAAATAAAAAGCCGAATCCGACCGCCACTTTTTCAATCACATGAACCAAAAACAGTCCATTATATTTATACCCTCTATGTACCGTTGTTATTATCAGATGCTGAAAAGAGTCTGCTGACAAATGCTGATTGCACAAGGTCCCAAGACGCTGGTTTTCTCTCACGCGATCCTGCCACCGTCCAGTCCTTTACTTTCTTCGAAGAGACGTTTGTCTCATCCCAACACCAACATAATGACATTGAATACAAGAGCATTAATTCAGTCAATGATCAGACAGAAAATAATGACACCTTCAAAGAGCAACAAACTCCAGCCCAGTCTTGGGAACGTAACATCGGGACTCCGCCATCCAGCAGTGGGAGCAAAAAGGCGCACTACAACCTACCTACGTGGGTGAGGCAGCGTCGTTGCCTACCTACACTGAACGAGGTCGATTTTGATAAAATAGATGCTATCAGTCTGGGTGGTTTGAGCGTGGCATCTGAAATCGACAAAGACGACAATAATAACCACAAAGCAGCTGGAGAAAAGGCTACGAAAACGAGGTCAGAGGCTAAACATCCCACGTGCAGAGTGAAGAGAACCCACAGTGGTGATTCAAATGACGATGTGTTCACTAATGACCAGATTCAGCATTCAAGACGTCACCATCTCCATATGAACATGATTGCCAAAGACATGAAAGCCATGTATGTATACTCCCCAAAGAAGACGAGAAGAAGCGAGTCTGTCCTGACCGATGATTCCGTCTTCGAAAGAGAGCCTCCTCTTGTCCAAAGTTCTCCTATAGATCTTGCTCCAAAACCAAGACACTCAAGATCATCAAGACTTAAGAAGTCTCCTAGTATGGAGAGTCTCCGAAGGAGGTCTAAAAAGATGGGTTCGTTTAGAAAGAAGGAAAAGCAACCTGTGATGACAAACTTGTCAAGAATCTTTACAAAAAACAACAATGAAAACAGCAATGGTGAGGGGAACCTTGAAAAAACACATTATACTGCAGTCGGAAGCCTTGTCAGGTCCAAGCCACTCTACATGCGAGCAACCTCTGAGCGTGCACTGGATCCGAGTGCAGTAAAGCTCAGGCTGGAGTCGTCTACGGCAAGAAAGTGGCGTCAAACGACAGGAGACAGATCACCGCTGAGCGAAGCCACCAATATCAGTCGCCCACGTCCGTCCGTCTGCCTGCGCATGGAGATCGTTCAGCGCCCGGTCAATAGCCACGATATCTATCAGGGAGGAAGCTCCGTGACGGTACCGCCGCCGACTCGCATGACAACCCCTCGTCGGTCACAAGACCTTCAGGGTTCGGTGAAATTGCCAGCAGGGAAATTGAGACCCACTCCACAGAGGTCAAACGTCAAGAGTCGACGGAGAAGCTCTCTCCGACGACTGTCAACCGAGGTAACGAATGTTTCCCCCCGCCCGGCAAACCTCACCGTGAAGGAAGAAAACATTGACAATCTTTTCATCAGAAGTAACGTAGAAATGAAAACACAGAAAGTAACTCGCACTGTTGTGAACCAAGAGAATTCGTCAAATGTCAAATTACGATCGTTGAACTCAAATACTGTTACGGAATATTCAAATCAAGGTGCCAAATCGTCTGGTGCCGTGACAGACGCGAACTTCAAGGAACGACTTTTGAATTGTACAAATCGGAATAGAGAACAGGTTCAGATGCAGCGATTAGCTAAAGGGACTTCAAAATGCAAGAGTGCTCCCGGAATAATTGACGAGATTGGCGGTGAAAAGGAAGCCAAGCAGTTCCATCAGTTTACTCGTGACACTGTTGAGTCCTCGGTTAAACCTGAAGTACCGGTAGCTCAAAAAGATGGAATGGACGTAGATACTGTAGTTGATAAGGGGACTGTTAGTGCGGATGTTGTTTCAAATCAACCGCCAAAATATATCATCCACAAACCAAAGTTTGCCGCCAATGCAGTCAAGGAGGCAAGGATCGTGAGTACATCCAAGATGGTAGGAGAAACAACTTCCGGAGACGATGAAGACGATCAAATTCCCCCACTACCCGTGAAGATGTATAAATCTGCATCTTTTACAGGATCAACTAGTCAGTCTAAAGAAGACCTTTCTGCAACCTCGGCAACAAGATCAGCAACTAACGTCCGTGCTTTGCAGATCCCCCTCTCCAACCAACAGAAACGGAAGCTTAGGCGTAGCGCCCCTGGAAATCAGAATAGTCGCGCCCATCGTATCTCTGCGGTGGAAGCATCCAGGGAGGACATCGTGAAAGTTGTTGCAGCCATGAAGGAATCTTTGGACTCAACCAATCAAAAGAGGGACAGTCATCAAGAGATAGCCGCAGTGAGGCGAAGGACCGATTTCGTCAAGGAGGATCTCGGGAAAGCCGTTGCTGTCTACGCCTTCGAAGCGAGGAATGAGAACGACCTTTCATTGGATGTGGGGGAGTGTGTCCAGGTGCTGAATAAGGATGATTCTGATTGGCTGTTCGTGAAGAAACATTCCAAGGTTCAGGAGGAAGGATTTGTTCCAAGAATCTTCCTGCAATTGAAATCCAAGGAAGGTTTGTATTGAAACAAAAAACAAACTCCCATACAATCCAATTACAAAGTGGTGGATTTGTCCTTTTCCCCGCATAGTTACCGGCTGCCGGATTTTTTCCTACGAACTTTTTGTCCCCATACGGGAAATTAACATGGGCTGGAAGAGGAAGAGGGCGCTATCAAAAGAAGTTTGTACACAGTTCGCCGTATGGGGGGGGGGGCAACAAGTTCGTAGGAAAAAAAATCTCGCGTCCCAGCTCGCATAAACTTCATTTTGTCATTAATTATCTGTCAATTTAAATATTTAAAAAAATATTTTGTCCGGGAACACGTTCCCTTGATCCCTTCGTGTCCGCCTTTAACTGGGCCCATTTGGTCCATTCATCTATAGGTCAACAAAATTTACATTTTATTACATAGTATTCTTTATTTGTCATTCTAATTTCTTTTTGAAGGACCACCAAATCATCACAATCATCCAAACAACTTGGTGTCTACTGGCGAACAATCTCTACCCAAGCAACTGAGCGTCACATCTAAATCAAATTCCCGCCATCTTGCTCAAGCCAATCCAGAGCGCCGGTCGGTATCATCTGATAAGCAGTCCACAGAGACCGACCAATCAGCTTGGGACACTTTCGCCTCAAAAATTATCAACCAATCCCGATCAAGTTCTTCAGAAAATATACCTGATTGGCGCTTTCCCCAGACGACGAGAAAATCACGTGCGCCATCTGACGATCGAAGCCGTATTGTGATGGCACCGCGCCCCAACAAATTCAACACTAACATGAGGAGCCAGTTTAGCACCCCCTTGATTGAGACGTACGTGGTGATTGAGGATTACACGGCACGTGACGAGGACGAGGTCAGCGTGGTTGAGGCAGAGGTCGTAGTGGTGAACTCGGGGCAGCAACGCGAGGTGGACTGGATGTGGGTGTACGTGCCACGAACGGAAATGTTTGGTTTTATGCCGGCTTTTAGCGCGAGGCCATTGGGTTTTCACTACTCTGATGTGTAGCAAACGCGTAGGTCTAGCTGGAAACATGGGGAGGGGTTGGGTACTGCAACATTTTCTATTGTTTATATTTTATGTATAAACATGTATATCAACATACTATTCAACTACGTATATTGCAAAATTTTAAATATGAAAGTACCTATACAATGTATGGATGTTCTTAATTCGGCATCGGCTGCGAACATTTTGCACAATAATTTCTAACTTGAAATATTTTTAAATAGAGATTAAATTTGCACCGGGAATAAATAATATTACTTTGTTTTTTACCCTTACACCGATGTGTGATAAGCACTGTATACGCAGTACTTTCCCGAGTCCTGCGAACAAAATTCACAGGAATATTACTCGGACGGGTTGACATGTTTGATTTGTAATTTGTGAAAGAAGAAAGAAAAATGTGCGATGGGCCAACTCTTTTTCGTTCGCATTAGCTATAAATAAAACCATATTAGGCTACGGGTCGCAAACACTATTATTTTATTTACTATATTTTTTGTGTTGAGCATCCACCAACGCAGTTTTCAATGGATTTATATGTATTTTTTAAATGAACGTACAAAGTCTCGCGTCAATTCGATCCTTGGTTCCCACGGACAAATTGCTTTAACGTTAAAGGAAATCAAATCTCGCACCTCAACGTTCAAACACTTGTACTGTGTATGGAACCAACTCTGTGATGGTAATTAATTACGCCTATAAACTCTTCTACATATACATGTAGGCCTATATAACGTTTACTATTAATGCTTACCTGTACTCTGTGGGCAGATAGGGGACACATTTTGAGGAATGTGCCTTTGATGAAACAAGCATCACATTTGGCATACAGTTGGATTATGTCATGAGAAAGATATTTGGCTATAGGGCCATTGCAGTTTTGTCCCTTGAATTTTTGTTTTTGAAATGTTTGAAAACTACTTGTTATACTACCTATACATTATTTCCAAAAGGCAAATCTGTGATGGCCCTATAGCCGAATATCTTGACACACTCCGAATGTGTGCAAAATTCCATATTTGACCAAAGGCACAATCCAATATACCTGCTGCACTACAATAAGAAGCAAGCTATTATTATGGATTATGGAATGTTAAACTTGAAGTTATACTGTTAAGCGCAAAGCAGTAGAAAATGAACTAATAGAAAGAACATTTTTAAATTGGAGCACAATTTATTTTATTTTTGAATATGAACATGTCATAAAGGAAGTAGCATATATACAGAGATTTTTTAATTTTGATATTATTAATATTTTCTTGCCTAAATATAAAAATGTATTGTACTCTATACATGAACAAATATTTGCCAGACTTCACAGAAGTTAGAACAATTCAAGATTGAAGCAACAGGTGGAGAGAGAGAGAAGCTTGCAGGGACCTTTAACAATTAATACTGACGGTTCCAACATCTGGAACGAAATTATCGATGAATGAACCATGACAAGTCTAGAAATCAGCAGGGTTCAATTTCATAGAGCTGCTTGAGCACCAAAAGTAGCTAAGCAAAAACAAAATTATGCTCACCAGAATAAGATTACCATCTAAAATACCATGTCAAATTGTAATATCTGTGACTTGCTCATTTGTGTTTTAATAGCAGATTGTTGTTTTGCTTTTTTCTGCTGAAGTAGAATTGCTATTGCACATTGAGCGAGACAATTGTGATTAAGAAATAGGATTATACTTAAACTTAGAGGTCAAGAGTGTGCCATTTTCTTGAAATTGACAGTCAATTCAGTCGAAAATTATTGGTTTTATTTCTGGATGATTGGTGATGGTATGAACTGTTTAATCAGTGGGCATGACCAATCCTTGACATCGTCTTTAAAATCGGTTTCACAGTTTCTGGGTTACAGTGTCGTCTCATCATGACAATCCGTTTGGATTGTGGGCTACACCCTTGACACATCACACATTGAAACAGGTGCTTTCTTCAGCATGCTTGTTTTCGGCATTGTCATCGGGTCATACCCTGTTAACTGATTTAACTTCCTGTTCCTAATGAGGCAAGTTATGGAAAGTTTGGCAACTCAAGCTCAAACGGATGATTTCCAAATAGGTTTTCTACAACAAAATAAATAAATACAATGACCCAGCCCAAAGTGCTTGCTTTTAAGCGCCATTCAGTTCTTACTTTTCAAAACGGCTTAGACTAATCAAGAGGGTCCGTAAATACAACTTTGTATTTTTTATACAAATATATTTTCAGCCTTAAACTATTTGTACCAAGCGCCGTACTTCTTGTGCAGGTTTTTATCGGTCTGTTGACGTCTTGTGTGGGTTTCCTGAACACGTATAAAGGTTACAGACATATCACAGTAGGCCTAATTATGGCATGATGTAATTATGACATCGGGACTAAAGGAACAGAAGTTTTACACCGACGCGTCCGTAGGGCAAAACTACAGCACATGGCTGTACAGTGGCATACTGGTAGCTAGGGGTCGTTGCACCCCGGGCAAGATTAGAGGATGGCCCAGACTCACCCACTACTCTCAAACAAAAAACTAAAATAAAAACCTAGGTCGATTTGGTGCCTTCTTAAGGAATCCCCCGGGGAACGTGCCCTCGCCCCCTCACTATACATAGTACACGTATGTAAAAACATCAGTTTATTCGTGAGGATCTGATGGAATAATTATTTGGATTTCAATACGGCTGTTTTATGTTTGATTTCGTTCCAGTCTACCAATTGTCTTGTACTAAAATGTCATAATCGTATTCTAAAAGAGCAAGTGTAAATGCAAAACAGCTTATAACCCATCACTCATGACATAAATTTATGGAACTGCTTCTACTGAAAAAAGTAAAGAACACTTAGGCCTACAAACTTTGCTTACCAAAAACAAAAAAAGGAAATCGCCTAAAATATGTTATGACTGACTGTGTATTAGTGCTTACTTTTTGTGCCTAACTATACGCTTATTTTTTCTTGGCAGAAAGTCGTTCGGCAATTATTTGTTTAATTATTTTTTTGGTAATAATGATACATTATTGGCAGAATATTGTGTGTTCTTTTTGTGGTTTTTACGTTTCTGTATATCAGAAGGAACATGTAATTTCAAATAAAATACTTTCAAACAAAACAATCAAGACTTTTAATTTATTATTCCAATGAAAGACGTTGTGCCGTGCAGCTGCAAAGTTATCAATAATTATTACAAAATTAGCAATTGCTCTTTGAGATAAATTTTCTATCCTATTGATTATGAAGTCTGGGGCATAGTAACCCGTTAAAACTCAGTGAAAGACTGGGTATAATATTGTGGGAAAGACAGTCCTAGCTTTTGCTTGAAGACTGTACATCTCGGACTTGGTCTTGGTTTGCTACAATGATGAACACCTTTTCGAAACGAGAGGGTAAAACAAAATGGCAGCTCCTGTCTTTTGTTATGAAACTTTTAATGTCTAAATTTATAGGTAACTGAGCTTGAAGAGTGTGTCTTGAGCTGGAAGGTAGACTCAAATACTCCTTTTTCTCTTCGAATTCATATCCATTGGATTAATAATACAACCGTTGTCATGACAATGGACTGCCCCTTAGTGACTGACCAAATCATAGCAGTGGAGGGCGTGGGTTCAGTTTGTTCAGGTGCAAGGAGGTGACTTCCGGTGTCTTTAAGAGTGACATCAAAGACTAGAGCGTCGTTGGCGCCTTCTGGAATTTTGAATTTTAGGTTTTGGGTCACAAAGCCATACTTTGATACCTGAAAGAAAGGATAAAACACGTTTATGCTCAATAAATTAATTTAATTGATAAATTTAAGAACATCACTTTAAAGAAATATCATCATGACTATTCCTACTTATTATACATTTTTATATTTTTTTATTTAGTTATTTATTTTCCATTTCTTTATTTGTGGACAATGGATTGGAGTTATGGGTCATTTGAGATACCAAATCAATACTAACATTTAATGTGTAAGTTCCTGGCAGAAGTATTTTCCAAAATTCTCCTGACGTCGTCGTGAAGAGCGGGAGTGGCGACTTGTGTTCCAGGACCCATACGCTGGCGCCTTCAATGGGGTTCCTACTCGTGTCAAACACCTGGCCTTTTACTCCTAAGTAAGTATAAACAATAGATCTAAACTCAGAAGTCTTATAAGAATATAATGGTATGTAAATGCATGATATTCAGGGAAGAAAAGTTTGTACCCGTCTTCTACTCAATGTACAAGTTAGACCTCAAGCTTGGTACAGAATGCCAGTAAAGTTTGCAGAAGCACCATGTGGTGGTTATCTATTTTTAGCACAGTTGTGTTTATTGTACCGGTTTGCTACTCCGCTGGTCGAAACGTCAATTAACAAGCCTGGCTCTTCTCGGAGCCAACGCTACTCAAAGGAGATTATGGTCAACCGAAATGTGCAACTAATTAGTCACTACTCCAAATTCGCCAACGATTGCTATCTAGTTTTTTTCAGCAAATTCTTCTCTCACTTTGTGCGTGGGTTAGGATGTTTTGTGACTCAGAGTCGTTTCACTTCTTTGATATTTGAGACTTACACTTGTTTCTTTGCATCTTCAAACTCATTCTTTAACAGACTTTAGTGTTCAGCAATGTTAGACAACACCCAAATTGGTGGTTACAGCTACGGCTACGACTGTTGCTAAGGGTGTTGCTAAGTACTTACTAACACATGATGACGTGGAAATCTAGCCGTAGCCGTAGCCGCCGATTCGGACACGGCCATAGTGTTCATGTTTTTAACTTCTGAATGGAGCACAAAATTCCATACGTTTTTTCATACCTGATAGACAGAAACATTTGATTGAGCATACCTCGATTTGCTTGTTTGAGGAACTCCACCATAGGGCGTCGGTTCTCGTTCCAGAACCTCAGCAACTCTGAGCCGATCGGGTACTTACAGCAGGATACCTCCAAGGTAATCTCCAAGCAACCACCGAAGACGTAATTGAAATCTTGCATCCCACCTGAAAAAAGAGACAGTCTTTATAATACTCTCCTTCAATACGTTGTACACTTAGTGATTATTAAAATGGGTTTTTATAAAGTCAACGATATTTTCATCCGAAATTGTATTTCTTATAAAACAAAGGGCCTACTAGTCCACCCATTCAAATCAAAGTAATCAAAATCGAGACTGGCCCCCGTTTGGACTGAGAATAAGTAGACACATAGTTACTACCGGGAACATGACAAGCAATGATAAAGTGTCCGTGGACATTTTCGAAACCACTGGATGTTAAGGTGGCTGAAGGTGGCTGAAGGAGGCTGACGGAGCCTAATGCAGAGCAGATATCCGAGTTCGTGGTTTCGAAAAGATCCTGTATAAATATTACTCTACATTTTTTTTTGTACCTGCAACAGGGTACCAGTCTGCTCCGTTGGTTATCCCATCCGTAAAGCCTGCGTCGCTGTTTGGGCCACAGGCGTTATCACTGGCGAGATGCATTCGTGGATGCGTCTTGGAGTATGTCTTGGCGAGGAACTTAAACACATTATCGTCGGGACTTTGGTGGTATGGAGTTTCCATGGTGTTTTCAGCCTCTGCGATGAACAAAATGAGTTGAATATAGGCCTACTCTTCTTTTTTTTTCATCCACCATCTCCACAAGATGGCGATAAATTATGTGGAGAGATTATGAACATAGATATTGTTTGTTTATTATACCTATAGGCCAACATGAAATTTGTTCTTTTTTAAAACCAAATGTGAAGTATTCCCTTACTACAAGTCAAGAGAAAACGGTTCGTGTATGTTGGCACAAACTGGGGGGTTTTGTGTTGTTTGAGGAGTATTCGGAGTAACAAGTCTGCTTGAAACTACATTTTGAATATGACTTTGAAATCGTTCAACAGGAATTGTTTCTTATTTAGACCCTGTCGAGTGGCCTGATGTTGTATATAGGGATAGTTGACATTCAGAACTCGTACCACCCCTTTGATAGCATCTATTTGGAGAGAAACCTAACGTATTCACTAACCAGGTGGTCTAATGTCGTAGGGATAGTTGGCAACCAGAGCTCCTCCGTGGAAGTTGGCCGACAGGACAAATTGATTCCCTTGTATCCATTGAATAATGGCCAGTGTCTCTGGCTGCAGTTGGCTGTTGTTCGGCTCAAAGAAGTCCGGAAAGTTCCGGTTAAGATCGTAGCCGTTGTCGTTCGATCTGGGGATCGGTAGGAGAAAGATAACTTGATGATCGAGACGACTCTAAAAATGACGAAGCTGGGCAAAATTCGGGGAGTGAGCACGCCCAGGCCCAGTTGCGAAACAAGCTGGCAACTTGCACCGAGATTAGAAAACAAATGTATAGGCCTATTACTGCAAAAAACACCTTTAAAATGGATCAAACAGAGTTGAGATACACAATAAATATCAAATTGAATAATAAAAAGGTTCACACTAGAGAAAAATAATAAACAATTTATGTCAATTTATGAATATTTATTTTTATGGATGAATAATGAGACTGACATACACTAAAACAATGACTGTCGAATCTAGCTGTTGTTGGCAACAAGTTCATTTCCATTGCCTTTTATAGCTTAACACCAACTATTATGTGTCCAAACCCCTTTCCCATCGTCGGCATGCTCCCTGCATGCAAAGGCCGACAATGTGGGAAGACAAAGTCAACTCGTGAATGGATTCAGTGTCAATATTAATAGCAAGGTAAAATCCAAACCAATTTCGTAGCAAACATTTTTCTTTTTGGTTAAGCATCTTAAGAAATTGTAACACAAAATTGTGTACGTTTTGTGCCCTTAAAATAAATTCTTAGTTATTCAAAAGTTACCCATCAGAATGATAATGGGAGATATCAGGAATGATTGCCTACCTTGCATCAACCCCTCTACATCTTTGCGTGGATACTTCAAACCCATCAGGATTCATGGATGGCAAGATGTGAATCCTTGTGGTGTCAAGTAGCCGTCTTACCTCTCTATTTCCATTCTGATATTCCAGAAGTAAATGCTCCAAAAGATGGAGAAGAATTTCTCTACCTACAGCCTGAGTGGACAAAAATGAACTTGTTTTCACTATGTCTCATTTTCCATTCGTATTTTCCCGAAACAGATCTTTAAACTTTTACAAAATGCCGTATTACGAGCCGATATTTTCTTTTACTTAAAGTCCTCTGCGGGTGGGGTTTGGTCTTCACTCGGAAGTAATGGTATGGCATCATTACGTCATCATCTACTTGTGCTTCTTGACAGATTTTCCT
Organism: Plazaster borealis; assembly: GCA_021014325.1. Taxonomy (NCBI): domain Eukaryota; kingdom Metazoa; phylum Echinodermata; class Asteroidea; order Forcipulatida; family Labidiasteridae; genus Plazaster; species Plazaster borealis. The sequence goes on along the minus strand of CM037471.1, from coordinate 24,143,807 downwards.
TTCAATACCGAGCATTACAATATTTAGAGCAGATACAGAATGTCTATAGACCATGTGAACTTTGTTTACAGTAAGTGTGACCTGTGCATTCTTTGGGTATTCTGGCAGGCAAGATACTACACAGGTCCTATGGGAAAGTTGACATTTTGTGTCATAATTTCCACATAAATCCAAGAATTATGAAAGTAAAAGCTGGACAAGTTTTGAGATGTGCCCCTTTTCATCATATCTAAAATTGATAGGAATTAGACAGTGCAATCTCCATAAAATATAAGATTTTATGTTTTATTCCATTAGTCTGTGTATAAATCGTGCCTGCAGGAAGTCCAGCCTCTGTGGCTCTTTTGTAAACATGTGATGCCACAGGTCACATCGTCTTATACCGAGGATAGACCGAGTTTAGATTATGAATAAGACTGACGTGTACAACCCACCTCGTTGCCGTGCATGTTGCCGACGTATTTGGCTTCTGGTCTGCCCGTTATCCGACCATTTGGTTTACTCCCAGCCACAGCCATCACCCAAAGGTCTCTACCTAAACAATGATAGAGGCAGAGAAATGAGGAGGGGGAAGATATTATTGCGGGACAGGAATGTGGTTGTGGTTGAAAATCGTGATAAAATGTCTTTCTTAAATATCATTCTAGACCTCAAGGTCTTTGAGGGCTTGAGGTCTACAAGCCCGCCTGGTATCTCAAATAAAACTCCCTTGAGTCCATCTTAAATCGTTATCATCCTCATATTCACCTTCTCCCGCATCACTCAAATTCGATTCCATATACAAAAGTGAATAATGTTTGGTGTCGAATGTAAATGAGGGGCATAATCTGAATGCAGTTATTGGTTATATTAATGAAATGAAGTTATATAAAAGTAGTTGACAGCTTCCATACTCCCACAAACGTAAGTTAGAAAAAACTAAAGCAGATATTCACCGAGTGTATTCTACGACAATGCACAAACGAGATACATTCAATATCTGTTTTATATATATTATGTATAGTATAAAATTAGTGGGGGAGATGGCCTTAGCTTTTAATCCAGATCGGACCTTTGTCAGAGAATAGATGCATAAATAAATCCCCAAAACAACAAAAGTGAACAGGCCGACCTTTCACTGATTTTCCAATGCTGTACATGTAACTGGTATCCGGGTACATTTTTGAAAGTAACGTCATCACTGACGTCAGCTGTGCATGGTTGTGATAATCAGTCTTCACCACGGGTAGGGCTTCGGCAGTACAGGTAATGTAGAGTATCAAAATGGCGCTTAGTGTGTACGTCATGGTGACGTAATTATCGGATCTAAGATGACAAGGAAAGAAATAGGCCAATCAATATAGAAATATACGGTTTGGTACCTCCATCTTATAGAACTAATGAGTTATGTATAATACTATAGGCCTACGACGTATTGTGTTACACTTTGGTTAATTGCTACAAAATCGAGACATATGGCTTGTCCCCCCCCCCGGAACTATAGGAACACTTCAGAAGTATCAATAATTTTAAATTTTCTTTGACTCATCACTCATCCATCCCAACTTTCGATTTAAAAAAAGGTTTTCCGTGTTGGTTCCTTAGGTTTTTTTTTAATCGGGCCTGAACTATCAAATTCCGATTTTCAAATAAGTTTTACTTTGACACACCAACCCACATTTTCGAAAAGGCAAAATAAAATTGTTTAACACTGATAACACTGAATGGCCCACTGAATGAAGTAACAATTCCTGTTCTTGAATATTTATGAACAACACTCCCACCCGTGGCTTCACTGTGTCAAAGAACTCATTTAGGTGTTGGGTAATGTCCGTTACGTGCACTTCCTTCGGAAGTTATTAAATCTGGAAAAAGAGTTGAACTGTAAACCACCTGCACTATAGGCCTAATTGTCATCAAGAAAACTGACAGAATCTAAACAGTGACTGGATTTTTCTCGAAAGATATCAGAATTGTACAATGTTTTCGGATTGATTGTTTAATTTGCGCAATGAAAACAGGAGGACGGGAATTTGTACAGTGATGTGGTGTTTATTTTGAACCATGTAGGCCATATCTCTGTGCTGTACTTAACAGTGATTCTGAAAATCTAGTTTGAAAAGGTTATGCCTTATTCCTTATTTTGGTAGAATTACTTTTATTTCTCAATCAATATTTTGGCTACTAGGAAGAAGCCTTGAGATTTTGCACCTTTTGGACTGTAGGACTATAGCCAGTCGTCCATTGATATGCAAGCAAGCATGCGTACATAATTACGAAGTGCTGTGAACCTGTCCAAAATTCCAGTCAGAAAAGATAAACGAAAATAGAACCCCAGAAATCAAGGTGAGAGAGGAAAGCTCTTTTTGTCGAGTGGCTTCATGCAAATCAATCGAACCCCGCATCCACCTTTGTAACAACACCGAGTGTCATTCTAATAATATTGTTTTGTCAAAGTGCAGTTGTGTTTACATAATATCCTGCAGGCCTGGTATATGTTTCTATGGAATCTGCTCCTGTGTTCCATTGTTTACATTGTATTCAATGTTTTCACTCCATTTTTGTGCTTTTTCTGTGATTTATAAATGCACTAACAAACCTCTGATTCAGATTTGCCAATCTTTAAATTCTGTTCAATCGCTTCTCATTGAAATGACATAATACATTTGCCAATTGTTTGATAATTCTTAATATAAAATTAAATCATTCTGAAATGCTGTCACTTCCAAGAATATGTGTTGGAAACCGAATCTCGTATCCATTGTCTTGCAAGACAAGAAATAAGTGAGAAACTCTGCTACAAGCCCGACAAGAAATAAATTTGTTAGAGCGGCTACAGTTCGTTTTCAAACACGGTGGGAATTCAACAGAAAAAAGAAAACAGTGGTTCATAACTCTAGTAAAACTGTTTCACTTTCGTGATGGGAACGTACTTTCAATTTCATAAATTCACCCAGCCAGTCAAAAAGCAATCTAAGCCTCAGTTGGAGTTCAATTTAATTATTCGCATAATAAGTACAACATTGAATACGGTATAGTTTTGGTGGATATCTCTGATTTTTTTTAAATGCAAACGGTTGAGTTTCCTTCGACTTTGAGATGGAAACTGTTCAACATGCCTTGGGTATAGATTTTATTAAAACATTTATTTCATTCGCCACTGGATGTCTTTAAAACAGGTAGGCCTATACTTCATTGAAGTCCCATACATTGCAATCTGAAATGTTTCTTTGAAATTTATCTCTGGGGGCGTATCTACACCATGCCGAAATAGAAGTCTGATGAAAAGAGAGCACTTTGAATAATGTCCAGAAGGCAATGGCAGATATCTTTTGTGACAGTTTTCCCTTCCCACTCAGTCGTTTCCTTTGACGGTATCCGTGTTGATGGGCGCGTCGAGTCACTCTGTACGGTTTGACAGTTTGGCCTTATTCTGAGAAATCTCACTTGTACAACTCTAGCCCAACCCTCCCCTGGACTAACTAATGTCCGATCTCAGGTTTTTTTAAATTTCAGTGATCTGATTTATATTGGTCAAGAATCTGACTGTTATGCTACTCAAGATAGGTATTGACCCTGAACAATTAAGGGGATTTCCCAAATATTGGCTGGGGCGGACACTCCAGATGTACTGTGATCCCTGACTAAACCCCAGGTCAGACTTCGGGCAGTTGGGGATACTAATTATCCGCTTGTTGTGTTTTAGGTCTGTCTAATAAAACCCATCTAAGTTTTGGGTAAACGCTTTAGAGTCACACTCTAAAAAACTTCCTGACCCATCCAGAATCGGTGTCAAAATGACCCAGTGAATGGTTGAAACTGACACAGAATCTGAGAGTTAAAATCCCATTTTAAAAACCATGTTCCGGATCAGGCTGACCCAGCAATGGGTCAGTGCTCCTGGGATCCGGAATTCGGGTCAATTCTTACACGGGGGTTTTTGGAGTGCAGGAATGATTGAACACCTACTCGGTAAGAAACTATAGGATCTAACACGCTACCTTTCAAATTATATTACACATATAGGCCTAGCTTGCATCGACCGCCGTAACACACATAGTAATCCCGACCATGATTTTACTGTCTAGTCAATTTAAGTTATTCTTTATCATTGAAATGACAAAAAAAACCAACATTTTCATCAACTTACCGTATAGTCCTGATCTGAGAAGGAAATATTCAAGACAAGTAATTTAAAAATCCTTGTCTCGGGCGTTAATCAAAGTCAGGAACTTGCCACAGAGGGACTACCCCCGGTTTAATACGCGCATGCACGTTGACACATGTTCAGTCTTCCATTCATAAATAAAGAAGACTGCGATGGCAAGAAATCAATGGACCGTACTCGGGATATGCACGGTTTAGAGTGAGCGTCTAGCAGTGACGGTTACGTGTACCAGCGTGAGGGTCTGCGTGGTGGGATGCGGCAAGTGACTCATGATATTCGTGTGACGCATTTCCGACTGGTCAAAAAGCGACAAGTGCGAACAGGGCAGGGGTTCGAGATCACCCGATTTACAAAGACAGCGGCAGGCGGAAGCCATTACCTTATAGACATTGGTTTGGTACTCTGGGGTTTTCCTGTCATTCTACAGTAGCTCTAAATATAGGGCTTTATTGTCTGTATGGTGATTGTTTTAAGGATTAAAACACCGCAAAGACGGCATCAGAGAACAAACCTTGGATGAACTTTGAGCATCCCATACGAAGACTGATTCTTTCTACGATAAATATTCATGTCATAATATCCTTTTGTTATCCCATCAAAACAAAACGAGATTTGGATCCGTTCAGTCCTTTTTTTATGTTGAGTTTTATTATTTATTTATGTAGGGCCTATTAGTGTAGATTTAACAAGACATGTCAGGGTAAAAGGAATGATCTTATTGTTGTTTCTCGTTTCTTTAATTAATATTTCAGAAAAGAGACAAAATATTTACGTTATAAATCGAGAGGAAATGCGTTTTGTCAACTACAGAACATGAGATTGTCCTCATTTGTTTATGACTCAATGTCCGAAGTGACGAGCCTCGCGCGTACATGCTACTCTGAATCCAACACATTGCTGTCATTCTACATTAATTGACCGTATGTTTTACCGAATGAGGGCGCTTTCAGAGGCTAATTTTCTTGCATCACAATTACAGTTACATCTTATTTTGACTGCCTGTTTGTTGTTTTCTTGCGCCAATGACCAATAAAATAATAATAATAACAATGGAAAACCAGTTTGTTTTACTTGTTTTGCATCACGTAAATTTGGTTGAAAAAACGCCCCCACGCGGTCAAAATGACTGAGAATTACCGATAGAAAGTTTTGATGCGGGATGATCACTCGGGAGTTGTGAAAAGGATGGATATTTGATGCTCTTTGATCATACGCATGAAAAACAGTTTCAATCTAGACGCAATGGTCATAATGGAGTAACTGGGTGAGAGTTCATAACTCTAAAACTGAAACTGAAACTTCCTTCCTTGTCTTCTCTTCATTGGGTTCTTGTCTATTACAGTGATTAAGTTCGCTTTTATGAGAGTCATTGGCTTCACAACCAGAATAAATGAAATGAAACTCCATGGGATTGTACAGCCACAGGCCTGCTTTAAAGGGACACGTTGCCTCGGGCGAGTTGGTCTATAAAAAGCATTTGTAACCGTTTGTTATAAAATGCATATGGTCAGAAAGATGTTTTAAAAGTAGAATACAATGATCCACACCAAAAATGTCTCGAAATTGCGTGGTTTTCCTTTTACATCGTGAACAAACACGGTCGGCCATTTTGTTTGACTCCACAAAATGGCCGACCGTGTTAGTTCGCAAAGTAAAAGGAAAACCACGCAATTTGGAGGCATATTTGTGTGGATCATTGTATTCTACTTTTATAACGTCTTTCTAGCCATATGCATTTTATAACAAACGGTTACAAACGCTTTTTTAGACCAACTCGCCCGATCCAAGGCAACGTGTCCCTTTAATGATGACGACGGTGCCCATTTAAGACTGTAAAGACTGCCAAACAAAAACACACGGTGACGTTCTACAAGCAAATAGGCCTGCTGTTCAAAATTGTAGTTTTGAACAATAGTCGAAATAAAGTTTTGATGACAATAATTTATAGTTATAGACAGTCGGCTCAGTATGGACAACATTTATGTATGGGTGAAGCGTGGCTTTTGTACTCAACCTTGGCAGACAAGAGACAAAACAATAAACCATAAAGACTCACTGCCAAACAAACAAACAAACAAACAAACAAACACCCCGATGTATTGAAAGCAAATACTGAGTCTTTAGGAGCATAACAGAGGGCGTGCTTTGCGTTGTGTGTACACTCACTGTACACTGAACTGAACACAACTTGACCACCAAAATGTAAGGTCGTGGTCTGACATGTCTGACCAACCATTCAGTATGGATTTATGCAACATAATAAACTAAACATAACTGGTAATTCAAATTCAACTGATGTTGGCATATTCAGTTAAATAAGACAAATCGACCACGGAGCATCTCTGGCTATACAACCAATTTGCGAAAAAGACAACCAAATGTTTACCGTATGTCACAACAACTTTCCCATACAATCAGAGCTAATACAAGCTCACATCATAGATAGCTCCATGGCCCACACTAATCTCGTGCAAGGAAAACAAGACCTGCTAAATGGAGAGAAACATGCAAGAAATCTAAGAGAGATTTTTCGTTTACCTCTCGATGTCCCAAAGTCCCTTGACGACCTGTCCTTCAAATGGATCCATAGACAAATCACACATAGCACACTAACATTTCGCTCATTTTCAAGTAGGAACTCACCACAAAAGTTGGTCTCGAAACCGCTTAATTCCTCCAAGATAACCCATGGGGAACTCCATGGTTAACCTAGCCCCATTAATAGTGCCAATACTCTGGACTTCCTCCTTCCAAGGATCGGAGGAAGTCCAGAGTATTGGCACTATTTATGGGGCTATGGTAACCCAGGTTTTCACAACGTGCTCATGTTCGTGAACAACGACTGTCCTCTGAAATAATGTTTGACCACAGGTCCTCGTCAGAAAACGGCGTATTTCTAGTTCTATACCTCCATGGTCTTCATAAGTCACTTCAGTCAGCAAGGAATGGCACAACGGAGTGCTTTGGAATCACCCTAAAATACACTGCAAACGTTTATCTAGGATTCCAGACCAATTTTTGTCAAGTTGGAGCAAGAAGCGAAGCTCGAATCCCGCATAGACTAGAGCCATGCTTTCATCACTACACAATACCGTATGAAATGCAACAACCCTCCTCCACTGTCTTTTCACTGCCGAATGGCATTTCGATATCAGCGCCAGAAACACCTCATTTGCATAACAATATAACTCGTCTCAGCCAATCTGATTGGGTTAAATGTCAGTCTAAAAAATGCAAGGAATTTCGTCGTGAAACAAAAGACCCTCCTGCATGTCTAAAACTTGCTCTTTTGCGCTGTGAATATTGTGGGTCAGGATGTACTTGCTCGCTGTAACAGTATGACCAGAAGTAACAGTGGAAAACAAGGGCGGGATTGGGAGCTATTGGTTCACCTCAATAAACAATCTACCATCTACGGCATCGATTTAGCCTCTTTCGTCAGAGTTTTTGAGATGGGTTCACGAATAGGAGGGGATTAGGGTAAGGGTGGGAATATGTGGCCAACAAAAGTAGCAAACCATCTTTTCAGAATGAGTAAAATCTTTGACGAAAGTGTGTCATTTTGTACAAACAAGTTTTTGGGGAGTAGGCAAATTCGTAAAAATTGTACAGCATTTTTTTTCGGGGGGGGGGGTAATAAGGTAGTGTTTACCCTCTGGCAAAAAAAGACAGAATGAAGTCGAGGAATTCTACCTAGACAATGGTGGTCATATTTTATTCGGTCACCATGAAACACATATTATACCCTACACCAGTATTATGGAAACACAAAATATATCACAAACACCAAGATTCTGCAGTTATCACAAAGAGTATAAAACCAACAATTAGCCCGTTCATTCTCGTTCTATAGAATACAGCAACGAGCAACAAAATAATAATTATAAATCTTATAAAACGAAATACACATTGATATGATTTATATTAGTATTAGTATATTTTTTTTGTTCAATATTTTCAACACCGGAAAATGAAGGAATACAAATTGCCCTACAATTGTAGATAAGTGAAATACCCATAACGATAGTGTACACACAAAATAATGAGGACTCGAACTACTAATTACATGTACACGATTAATAATGGTATTGTTTTGACAATAGAGGGCCTTAACCTCAGAGAGCTGCTTTGCATAAGCAGTTGACCAGCCAGTCAAACACTAAGATTGTACTTTAGGTGGTAACCTGTAGAAAGTGTCTGTGCTTAGCTAAAGTATTGTCTGCCGAAGCAGCTCTTTAAAATTTGACCTTTACGACAAACTCAATTTGCCTTCTTTTAATTAAGTAGGCCTACACAATAATATGACAGCTAGACGACCAACTGTGGGAGTTTAGCCTTTTGGAATTGTTATAATACACGATTATATAATAATTATAAAACCAATAGAAAAAAGGGGAAGATTCAAGTTTTATTTTAGTCTCTCGACTGAAAATTTACCATAGTACCGGCACAATGGTTCACGTTGTACATGATGATTAAATAGTTTGGTTGGAAATCAACCAACAAAGACCAAAACTTACTCCAACTCATCGGGGCTTTTCAGAAAGATGGACAGAAATCCTCCGAGTCTCAATTGAACGGTTAGAGTAAATTTCAATCTGGAACCTCTAAAGTCTGATCGTACATTTTTTGTTGCATGTACTTGTTCTAGGAATACCGATTTCTGTACAACAATAATTGGTGGATTAGATAATTCCAGTAACTAGAAATGTACATCTCTAAATGCATAATTACATTTTTTCCTAATTTTTTATACAATTGTATTTAAACGGTTGTCCCTAAAATGGGCGGGGTTTGCATCTTCATTAACCGCCGCATGCGCTCTTAACCTTAGACCAATTACAAGTGAGGGAAACATTGGAAGGCCTGTGATTGGCTAAGACAAGTTTTCTGGATGACCAATTACATTAGAGAACTATCAAATTACAATATTTTCATGACGAAGGTTTATGTAGAAGCACCAATTGTTGCTTTCAAATTCTAACAAAGGTTTAAACTCTCAATTAAGAAATAGAAACTAAATTGCGTATCTAAGTCTAATCAATATTGTAAAAAAAGGTGACAAATCTGAAAATGGGCAAGATTATTAATTTACAATTAAAATAATTCAGAACTTGCTTTTCTAATGGGAAGGTTTAATCTATTCGCTTTCAAATTTCGAATTCAAATGTGAAGGTAGAGATATTGTGTTAATAGTAAAAAATATTCATGCTTTAAGGTAAACTTTAATTATTTTTCTGTGCAGCAATATGTTTGCTTAAGCTGTTTATGCTAGAATGTAGACGACTGTTTAATGACTGAGCCACAGTGCCATTAAATAAACTATTACTAACATTGCGTTTAATGCGAACAAGAATGATTAATGTAAACACCAATGAAAACATTTGTTTGTAAATTAAATTGAAATGCAAAAATTCAATTTTGAGTTACATACACATACAAGCCGATATCATAAACTTATAACAGTTGGCACAACTACAGAAAGTAAGCTTATGCAATAGTTATGTGTAACCAAACTGGTAGAAAGAAAGTTCGGCTATACAGTTTTGTGGAGTTTCAACTTTGACCTTGGCTGGTGTCCAACATTCTAACTTATTCACGATAAGGGCCCATAATGCGCTTTATATTTGACCTCAAGAACACAATCAGTCATAACTCAATAAAGAGCAGGGCCCAAGTTCATCAAGCTGTTTAGAGTACTGCTTAGCCAATTTTATTTGGTGACGCAAAAAATGAGTGGGGTACCAGTTGCAACAATGTGAACTTGGCATTTTGGCTGGTAACTTGTTTCTGGTGCTGAGCAATTTTTTGTGCTTACAGGCTTTATAAAATTGGGCTCCAGGGCACACTTCTGCAGTGAGTAGTGCCATGAAAGTGGGCCCAGATGACAATTGTTACACCTGCACACACAAAAAAGAGGCTATTTTGATTATTTTTAATTTTTTTTAGAGCCATTCTATGCAAAGAGTATACAATTTGATGCAAATAATCCTGCAACTTCATTATGCCATATGAAATTTTCTCTTAGATTAAAAGTAAGCAACTTAAACCTGAGACGTTAACGTTAACAAGACTGGTAATTAAAAAAATGGTACATGAACAAAAAAGGGGAAAACGGCGAAAGAATACCTCCAAGTAGCAGGTGTTTAAATGACACTAATTGAATCAACTTGTTTTACCTTTCTGCTTTTGGGATTTGCCTCCAGGAGTTACCACAAGTGAAGCATTGTTAAGGTCGAGATAGATAGGAAAACAAACTAAGCAAAAACATTTCACTGCTCAGAAGAATTTTCCAAGGGAAGTTTTCCTGAGAAGGTTTCAGGCAACCATCACAGATATTTCTTGTGACTCAATTAAGTTTTTGGCTTACTTTATTATAAAATTACAAATAAAACAAATTAAAAGTTTTTAAAAAAAGAAAATCTACACAAAACTACAGAAATTGCTTTTAATGACAATACATTCAGTTAACAGAACTGCGCTGTTTTGTCTACACTAGTCTTTTACTCTTTGGGACATATTCCCTAAATCTGGTGGTTATACGAAATGTATCAAATAAACTGCTTACAAATGCTCTAAGTAATAATTATCATAAAAAAACATAAAGGGTGTACACTTGTAAAAAAACAAAACACATTTGCATAAACGTACCACTACAAAATTAATGCTTAATACTAGTATTATATAATTGATTGATCTTGCTAATCTGGTTACCTGCTTGCTAAAATAACAAAATAACTTGGCTGCTTTAATAGCTTATGACTAGTGTAAGAATCTACATTTGCCCGTTACTACTACACTGATTGGCTCAATACAAACCACTTTGCTATGGTTCCCACTATCTTGTTAACATGGTTTAAGATGAAACTGAAATAGTACACCAGTGAAGTGAAATTGGTGGCCATTTTGAAACAATGATTCTTGCCTAAGGCCGTGTCCGAATTAGCGGCTACAGCTACGGCTACGGCCAGTTTTCTGCATCATCGTGCGTTGAAGTATAGTAAGTCCTTAGCAACACCCTTAGCAACAGTTGTAGCCATAACTGTAGCCGCCAATAGAGTTGGGGGCCAATAGACCTTTATCATGCTGCCACCATCTTGGTCATGTTCCCTGCATCCAATAACAGTAATGAATGCTGATATTCATTGCACAAACATGGAACCAGACTATTTTTTCTTCCAGCCTCGGTCTGGTTACAGTGAGTTGGATGGAAGTAAAAACAAGATGGCCACATGATCATGGTGCGGCCGTCTTGATTTTCTCCCATTCACATCAATGTAACCAAACCGAGGCTGGAAGGAGAAATAGTCTGGTTCCTTTTTGAACAATGAATGTTATTGTTCACTGCTGGTGTTGGATACAAGGAACATGACCAAGATGGTGGCAGCATGATAAAGGTCTATAGAGTCTCACAAAGTAGATTTTGAAAAGGCTCTTGGACCAAACTGAACATAATCATCTCGACAGGGTTGGGTTGATAGGCAAACCACGTGTATATGTAGACATGATTCAAGATTGTGGGAACATATCAAGGACTTGGCAGCTTAAGTAGTTGGCGTGGCATAACATGAACCGGGGAAACAACATTCTTTCTTGTTTTTCTCTTGAAAAAAATGCTTTACTTTCCGTAAGGTATTTTATAATTATATTAGGATTTTTCTAATTGAGTCTAAACCGATATAAAATTAAAAACACCATTAGATTAATTGCACCAATATAGATCACTTTTCTTTTCCTTTACAGTTTTCTTGAAACTGTTTTTTTGTATATATATTTTTTTAGAGCTATCAGAAATTTACCAAAAACAAAACAAAGTCTCAATTCTGCTCAACTATAAAGAATCAAACATAAAGCCTCGACAATTTTGGGGTGTTTTTGAAAAAAAACCCAGTCAAATTAATGATTTTGTCATTTGTTACAAAATGTTTTCAGGAAATATAAAATCTTCACTGGAATGAATACAAGAATTCTGTATAAATTTTAATCATTTTCTAAAACGAATGACACCAAGATTTTTCTCCGGTTGTTGATTTCTTTCACCTACAGTTGGCCAAAGTGTGCAAAGACTTTACAGTGTTCTCAATTACCCTCAAATTTGGTTAAACTTTCCACCGACTTATTACTTTGTACAAAAACAATACATCCTTTCTTTTTTAAACGTGAGAATCATATGCTTATCAAAAATAGACAAGACAAAATAATGCTAATCTTGGAAATGATTTTTTACAGAGCTAAGCAGAATAATTAATAATCAACAAATAAATTTCACTCTAAAAGTTACATTTTGACAAGTTTGGTTTTTCATTAAAATATATCTGTCTTTGAACACCTACGAGTATGACCAGACATCTGGATGTCTGTTTGCGAATGCTAAATATGGGTGATGGGTGGGCAGAGATAAACTTCATAATTTAGATTTAAAGATTGTGACCAAGGTGTCTGTTTTTTCAAACCTAGTAAGCAAAGTTAAAGCGCAAGCGTTTTAAAAAAAACATTTGAGTAATATTACTTCCCATTCAAAAGCAGTTATCAGTCTGTATCCATCGTCAGAACAAGCTCTCTGCTGCCTTACATATTCCCCTAACCTCCTCCTCTTACTATTACTGGCAATCGATACAGATACTGAAGACCATGAGTGAAAATCCAAGAAAAAGAAGTCGAAGAATGCCGAGCTCAATTGTTGTCTGTCTCCGCTGTGCACGCCCTCTGTGTCAGCTGTGGACATAGAGTATCAACACCATGTGACACGCCTGTATGGCAAAATTAAACGGATCAACCAATGGGAAAGCTGGGATTTGCCATACAGCTAAAAACGCAGTGTGCACGATTTGCCTCCAAGCAGATACACGCATCATTCTCAGAGTTCTATCTCATCATTCTCAGAGTTCTATTTCAATGGTGAAAACACACACCATGGAGGCTGCATTTTATTCAAATTCATTGAGAACGTATGCCTTGTACATTCTATATACAGAGTGTTACCGTCAACTTGACGTTTTTTAATGAATGGAAGTACTTTGTACTGGAAAGAGAACGAAAAAGAAACCAACAAAAGATAGCAGCTGTCCATTCATCGGAGTTCCTTTCAGTCACATGACTATCAGGTCATGAGATCAGTGTCCTCAGGTGAAGGTTCATGAAATCACTACACCAAGGTCACTTTAAATACTCAAGGTCACAATTCTCAGGTCATTGTTTCCCAAAGGGTCACCATCAGGCCAAATGACCAGTCTTTGGTTCCCTCCAAGGACCTGGGGTCATTCTTGAGTCGCCATCATAACATTGCAATCCTCGTTCAGGTCACTTCCCTGGTCCCAGGCCACAACCTTAGACTCATTTCCAGTCACAATCCAGGGTTGTAACTCTCAAGATGTCACTGTATCATGAAGTCGCCATCTTAAGACATGAGTTTCAGGTTACATTTGAACAACCTCTCTTTATTGTTTCTGAATTTTACTAAGAGGAGGTTGCAAATAGCTTCTTGACAGCTTTCTTCTCTTTCTTTTCACGGTTTTTGTGCTCCTTGGCAATGGCCTTCTTCTCCTTCTCAACCTGCGTCTTCATATCCTTGATCTTCTTCTTGAAGATGCTACGGTCCGAGCTGTTTGTCACTCCCAGACTCTAGGGTAGGAGAAACCATAATAAATGAAGGTACCATTAGTTTGATCTTACATGTACACAATGGTATGATCTAATTTTAAGGTAACTATAGACAGTGAACTTGCCGCTACATTCATGTAAAATCTCTTTTTAGCGTCAGTTCTGAAAAGAACCGTTGTGGTCTCAACGTTTCAAAAAGTATACTCTGCTCATCTTCAGGACAATGCTGGAATTATCTGGTTTTAGAAGTGGTGGTGGCTCTGAACAGAGCCGGTTGGTTTATTCTCAACATTTTGGTTAACAATAAATGAAGATGCCTGTGATTTTTTTCACAGGACTCGGGAAAGTACTGAGTATACAGTGCTTTACAGACATCGGTGTATGGGTTAAAACCAAATATAATATTCAAATTTAACATCTATTAAAAAAAGATGATGTTAGTCTCACAAGCTATTTCACATCTCACTATCCCCCGGTTATGCCACTGAGCAGTAGGGTTAAAGTAAATATTGTATTGACAGCCGCCTCTACAAACCTTTAGTTTTGCAGCATCAAGATTAAGTAACGCCGTCCCTGTGATGTTATTTGCTGTGAAGTCATTAATGTAGTCATCCAGGCCATTACCCATAAGCCACTGGGACACATGGGTTGTATTCCACTCTGTGATTGGTCGCTCCTCAATCTGGTGTGGTTTCCTGCTGGGCTCCATCTAGTTGTACAAACAATAGTGGTTGTATTAGGAGAGAGATCTTTAAAGTAGTGATCTACATTATTAAGTACTCAGTGTTGTTTTAAGAACTACTTAAGAAAAAGCAGCTCAGCACAAAACAATTGACAATGTGACAATGAAAAGTGTTTTTGAAACACCATCCTGGCTAATTATAGTCCCATTTTCATAGAGTTGCTTTAAGCACAAAAGTAGCTAAGCACAACAAACTTATGCTTACCAGAATAAGGTTACCAGCTAAACTACCATGTCAAGTGTACAATTTGTGACTGGTATCCTGCTCATTTCTGCTAAGCTGAACATTATTAAGCAATATTTTCTGCTTAAAGCAGCTCTATAATTTTGGGCCCTGAAGCTTTACTTACACTTTGTAAGGGGGCTGATATCTGATACTTGGCCGCCTTCTTACTTTTCTTCTTCCCTCCAAGCTCACTTGAAGGCATCGAGTCGAAGATATCCCCTCCTGCTGTAAACTGGTGGGGACCTTTAGCCCCATGCGAAGACAGTTCATCTGTTGATAAAGCAAACGGGAGATGAAAATCTATATACAGTATCTAAGAATTGATTTTGTTCTTGAAGGTTTTTGCATTTCTTTTGTGAGAGGGCATCTCTAGTCTGAGAACACTTCTAGGAGAACCAAGGCAAATATTAAGATTATGGAAGCAATAGGCTCTGTTGCCATGGTGAAGTTAAGGCCAACAACTTGCTGGTGTAACTTTTGTCAACAACAGTTCAATAAAATGATATAGTCAAAGTCTTGTTGATCAAATTGTTTTTTGCTCTGATTGTGTGACAGCAGCTAAAACTAAACACCAGAGTTGATTAAAGAACAAATGCAATCTATTGCTATAACTAACTTTTATTAAGTGCAAAATTGTAGTTGAACTTGGATGATTAACAGTTGAACAGATGGTAGAGAAGCTAGTTCCTTATTCATGGTTTACTACTACTCTGTGAAGTGAAAGGTGTCATACATGTAGTTCATGCTTGCTTGTTCCCATGTAAAGGTATAGCAAGTTGGAATAAGGAACTAACTTTATGTCCAGATTCAAAGACATCCACCAGCCTAGTTTGCAGATATATATTTCAAAGGTAAGGACAACTTAATTATTGAAGCTTTCTTGTACAATGAGAGACATAGTAGAAAATGTAAAAATGTAAAGTCACCTGATTTAAATCTCTCCCTCTCTGTAGTCCCCTCGATCGTTGGACTCCCAGGGCTCGTTGAGGTTGCTTGATGGCCCTCACCCCCTTGCTCCAGGGATCTTGTGGACAGCAGTGTGACACCAAACCCCTCTGAGGATGAGGCTGGGGGTTGGAGGCGTAGGATAGGCATGGCAGGAGGAAGACCAGATTTGGTTGGGCGGGGTGACGTTTGGCCTGACTTGCCTTCACTGGCTAGTTCCCTGTCAGAGAAGAAACAATGTTGGGTTTTGTTTCAAGCGAGGGGAGAACAATTACAGTAAATTTTTACAATCTACAAATAAACTTTATAAGTCAACCTCAAAGGATTTTTTCTTCTGTTTCTTTCTGTCATGATGAAGAACGGGACTTGACTAGGGTAAATTTAACAGTTGCTTCATCAAACCACTCACTCATTTTGCCTCATGCTGGAGAAACAAGTGTTTGAATCATAGTTTATCCTCATGCCAGGTGTAATCCTAGATACAAAATAGTCTTTTACATCGTTTTGTCAATTTGGCTTCATACAATGCAACAGTGCAAGAACATTGCAAGTGGAATTGTTTCTTTTACAGCTAGTGTACATCATTATCATCAATAACAGAAAACGACAAAAGAAGCAAATTTGTTAATGTTAAGGCAAGGCATTTTTTTCCTTAGCATAAACTTCTCTGCGGATTAAAAAAAACAAAATTTAAAGGAGCATTTCGGCTAGCATAAATCTTGGTTTTGAATATCATTTGTTATCGGTGTTAATCCATGTGGGTCAGTGACTCCACCAGGTTTGAGTCTACTCGCTTATGATTTTACTGTTGTCATGGTGATTA
The DNA here is from genome assembly GCA_021014325.1 of Plazaster borealis. Classification (NCBI taxonomy): domain Eukaryota; kingdom Metazoa; phylum Echinodermata; class Asteroidea; order Forcipulatida; family Labidiasteridae; genus Plazaster; species Plazaster borealis. The sequence goes on along the minus strand of CM037471.1, from coordinate 24,127,324 downwards.
CCTCATGTTAAGATTGTTACAATAAGCCTTCTGCATATTCAGAGGAACCTCAGGACCTTTTCAAACGTAAACACATTTACAGAGTGAAGCAATTGTTCCTCTCAGGTGCAAATTAATTGGAAAGCTTGTATCTCTCATCAAAGCCCACACAGAACATGGGCCCTACTTTTGATTTTCCTACAACTGTGTCAGTTTTGGTGCAAGATGTTATTGTAAGTGAGCATCATTTGGCCAGATCCCCAATGCAGTGGCCACTATACACACACACACACACACACACACTGATAATTATAGTCATCACAAGTGAAACAATGCACTCAACACTAAATACAAGGCGTGAAAATTCCACCACTAGAGGGCGTTTGCTGGAAGCAACAAACCTGTCAAAAATAAGTCAGGTTTCATAATAGCGCCCTCTATCGTTGGATGGTTTGTGTATACATAATTTGCAAATAGCCACAGCTCATGTGTAGATGGGGAATTGCAATAGTCAAGTGATAAGGAACAACAATGTCTTGCACCAAGACTATGACTGTGTAAGCTGAAGCTGTTTGCTTGCATTAACCAGCTCCATGATACAGGGCCTGGCTATTTTTTTAATTTTTATATATTTTATCCTAAACAAATATACACAACAGAAACACCTTAATCTATTCATATTTTAGCTACATCTACCATGATTAAAATCACAGAAAGAAAATTGTCATAAAACAATCTGAAACATCATGGGAGTTATTACAAGGATTCTCCACAACAAAAACTAGCGACAACTGTTAAATCTTGCAATCAAGCAAACATCTGTAGAGTTGGGGGGAAAAATCAAAACTTGAAAGGATGAAATATTGAAAGGACACAAGAAATGAACTCCAGAAGCATATTTTTGAGTTATTAAAAAAAAATACAAAAAAGTGAAAAATAATGGTTTATCTTTGTATGAATTTCTTGCCATAAAAAACACGGATAAAAGGCACTAACAATTGACAAACACGTGTGTAATCGATGATAATTGCCATTTCAAAATCTAAATACTAGTTAAATGCTTCACAATCCTTTTCTTGGAGACTGCTTCAAAAGTAACAAACCTTTTAACTGTTTCTCCTTAAACTTTTAGGGTTGATAATTTGGGTTGTCAAGAAATTTCTGAAATATTTAATTAAATGGGCTCACAGCATGGTCGTGTTTTCCCCTGTTATGGTGAATATTACTATCTAGTAAGGTTTGAGCATGAATCTTATGGTTCTGGTGGTTCTGAAAGGAACCGTTGGTGAAATTTCCAGACATTTTTATCAATGCTCGCTTCAGGAGTATATTGATCAAAACATCGACTTGTTACACCACCATTTCTCTTCAAGAACACCACAACTCCTAGAGACATGGTACATGGTGCTACCACAAACCTTAATAGATTGTATCTCCACCAGGCAAAGTTTCAAATCATACTCATGTAGGCCTACTTCTTCCTCCATTAGTATGGATTTCACCAAAATCAAAAATCTTTTCCAATAGTTCAAACTCAAGGGTCCAATCACTAAACAAATCAAATTAAGTAATGATCTATAAAACATGATCAAGGAACAATCAGAAAAATAAATAAAAAATAAATGTAATGTTATTTTAAGTCAATGGTAAAACTACAAAACATGCTTAGACAGTCAGTCATAAAAACCATTCATTGGTAAACTACAGTAAGACTCACTGACAAAGTGACAAGATATGGAAAGTAGGGGAAAAGTTTTCTTCAACTGAACCCCCACCCCAAAATAATCCAAAGAATTCTCAAAAAATATATGTCTGAAGAATTAAAGTATAGAAACTACAATTAGTCATTCAGATTAAATGAATCATGCTAAGACAGTCTTGACTACAAGTCCTCAAGAGACGACACAAAGAATGAATGACAAAGTGATAGAATGTGAGAGAAAATGGGGACCAGTGTTACCCTCTGGGGTTACCCTTTGAGGACCCCCCCCCCCCCATGCAAAGACAATTGCGGGCTAATCTCTTGACTGACAAAGTTCTAATCACAAACGCATATTTTTGTGACATAAAATTACAACAAACAGAATGGTGATTTCAACTTTTAATTTCACATAACTTCTAAATCTACCTCAAATGCAATTTTTGCCAATTTTAAATGGATACACCTGTTTTACAAATTATGTCTTTTCTTATTATTATTCAGAGCACTTGTTAGTTTTGCAAATCTGCTGAGCAAGGATCATTCAAAGGTAACAGTAAACAGCAAGATGACAGGCTTGCTTTAAATGCTTTGGGTGTACAACAGGAACATGCCTAAAATTACAAGGTCTTTACACAGCCAAAAATGCCAAGGCGTGTCAATAATGCCATTCGTGTTTAAGTGTTTCTTTTCTGTGGGTAGTGACTATGGTGTCAGCGGAAAGGTGTTACGATCAGGAGGAAGGATATTAAGAAATTCTGCTGCATCTTTTTGTTGGACAGAGAGAAAAGGAGAAGTTAAATCTATAGAAGAGAGAGAGAGAGAGAGAGGGGAGAGAGGGGGGGAAGAACGAGGAAACCCCTCCCCGATGATACTCATTCCTCAAAGAAGGCATGCATCATCTAAGAAAAGAATAAAGTAATATTACAGGCAGGCACAAGACGATCCACGTCTTCTCATGTCATCTGATCAAATCTACAACTCTCACATATACTTTGACAAGGATGTATGGTTTACGAGGTGGGGGGAAGATGTGGTCTGCAATCCAACGCAAGTATCTACTGCCACACCCTTGTCATCTTCAAACACGGTCATGTCAAGTGAGAGGCAGCCAACATTCTCAGTGGCACAGAGAAGACTATCAAGGGAAAGACGATAAGAGATCTTTGAAAATGTCTTTGTACATGCAGAGAAGAATGCAAGGACAAAGGAGGAAATACATGTTAATTTGATTCAAGGGAAGGAGAGGATCTTGGAAAGTAGTTCTCTGTGTACCACCTTGAAGATGTTGAAGACTTTGGAAAACCTTTTTGTCTGCCTTTCTTTAAATTTGGTTGTACAGTATTCTGAAAGACATTTCAGATACCTTTGGGGCTTCATTAAATGAATCCAAGGGTGTGACATTTGAGCCCACATTCACGACGCTGCTTAGCGCATAATTCTGTGCTTAAGACACATAGAGCTTCTATGCTTAATGGTGCTGTGGTAAGCACAGAATTCTGTGGTAAGCAGTATCTTGAAAGTAGGTCTTTGCTACTGATTGCAGGAGGGACTTGGAGCCTTACCTTATGAGTTGCCTATACACTGCATCCATGTGATAATCTACTGGGCTGCTGTGTTAGCCCACAAAACAAGACCAATTCAAACAAGCTGTTGGTATTATTGTACTGGTGCTGGGATACCCCCGGCAAATTATGTCACTGTCTACCTCTGAGTAACTTTTGGCGGGAAAAATGCATCTGTGTGCATTTCAGACAGCATGGTTACAACAATAAACCTCCATCATGCCTTTTTATGAAACTTGACGGTCTGGGTAGTTATGTGTCGTGTATTGCAAGGAGTTTAAACATTTATTAAGGGAAGGTTTCAACATTGGTCACAGCCTACCTTTAAAACTTCAAAATTACAATCATCCAACTTCTTGATTCATCAATAAAAATGTGTAAACAGCAGAAACATTGGTGTTGGGTGACATTATACATAACAAAGCATGTGACTGCTGTGCACTAACTTTGTGAAAAAGAACACGTATACATTTTCTGGGTTTACAGTTTAACAAAATATACCCTTCTTTGACAAAAGAAGAATTAGCATAACTTTCCAATAATACCTTTGAGAGAAAGGTTTGGACTTGTGAATGGCCTGAAATGCATTTATACACTATGGTAAGTACACATATTCTAACATCCATTATTGACTTTCATCCATTGTCTTAACTTCTTTACAATCCTCCATTGAGTACCATTGAGTCTATGAACATGCATTTATACACCGACAATATCAGGCCTAGAAAGTTGTAGGATCAGTATCAGTTCAGTTTGTGGTACCTGCGATCGCGTTACTTTCAAGTGTGAGATTTATTGGATGTTGTTCTTTAAATTTGTTCTTCTCTACATTTTGACTAGCTTGCTCTGGTTGCAGCCAGTTATCTCTTGAAGATGAAGTGTTCTTCCCACAAACCAAACTGATTACATTCACTGCTCGTAAAGATCGAGATTGAAACAAAATCTGCAATAACCTACACCGATGTTCTCAGAAAACGGTACCAAATGTAAAAACAAATTTCAAGCACTATGCTGAACTACAAAGAACAAATGTTTGTCTCAACTCTCAATATGGGTGAAATACAAAATTGAAGGAAATTGTTTGGGTAATTGACTTATTGTTTGAGTACTTGGCCGAGTGTTTAATTACTTGACTGAATGTTGTCACACTTGGCTAGGTGTTTGGGTATTTGGTTGTGTGTTTGGATATTTGGCAGGATCTTTTGGTACTTCTGGGTGTTTGGTACTTGGCAGGATATTTGGGTTCTGGCTGGGTGTTTGGATGCTTGGCAGGGTTTTGGGGTACTTTGGGGTATTTGGTACTTGGCTGGATATTTGGGTTCTAGCTGGGTGTTTGGAAACTTGGGTACCTGGCTGTTATTTTGCACCTTTGCTGGATGTGTATTCACAGAAGGAAAAAGCTATATAGGGTAATTTGTTGACAGCTTGGGTACTTGGCTTAGTGTTTAGTGTTAAGTACTCAGGTATGAGTTTGTGAACTAGGTTGGTTGTTAAACTAATGGTAAGTGTAACTTATGATACAGGGTAACACCAATGATTTCCAAACACATCCGACACACTTACCAATAACCAACCTAGATCAAGTCATGTAGTATAATATATTGTTAAATGTGTTAAATATTGATTTAAGGTTAACTTAAGGGAACTGGTAACACGTATTTAAACATGTAGTTTAGAATATGTTCTTAAGGTTTACTTATTTTGATATAGGTGGGGCAACTTATTAGGCCATGCTCAAGGCAAAAACCATGCAAAATCTGTGAACAGACAACTTTTGAAAAAACATCTGCAAAAAATATAACGCCATATCAGAATACTTAAACGTCTTGTTAGACAAACGGAAACAAAAAAGGAGGGGGAGAAACAGTCCAATATGTGAATCAAAAACAAAAGGACCATTTTGAGACACGTTACCTGCGTATCCACGGACTGCACATGAAGCTGATCATGGGGAAAGGCATTGTGGGAGTTGCCCAGGAAGGAAGGAGGAAAAAAAATGAAACAAAGAAAAACAAAACAGGGACAACGCAAGCCAGGAGGATTTGGGAAAGGAAGAAAATAAATGAATAAAGAAAGGGAATCAGAGAAAATCAAAGATTCAAACGGTTCGAAAGAATTGAGCCAGGCGGCGGCCATCTTGGATTTTTACACATCCCAACACTGAGAATGTTTGAAAAAGGGCAAATAAAGAAAGCGATATTTTCTTGCAGAAATCAGCCAAAACTTATCTTTGGGAAATTGAAAACAAAAATGGTACATGGAACGGCAGGTACTCATCACAAAATGTGAAGTCTTTAAGGAATGAAAACAAGATGGCCGCAGCTGGATCAACACTCTTAATAAAAGCAGGATACTTTCATTTTGGGGCAGAAAAAATACACAATGCTTATGATGCGCTTGTCAAAGTAAAAAGTTCAGAACTGAAAATGTTTTTTTCATACTCTTGCCAATATTATGATGCTGTGCGAAAATAAGGTTATGTTTAAATATGCTGAGGGCGCTCGACAACCAAAATCTGCCCTATATTTACAGATCAGTTTGAGTGAAGAATTGAATTGAAGAAATCGTGATTCCCACAATACATCTTGGTGTGTTACAGTTCGTTATCTTTGCATTTTGTGCATGGCTTTTATTTTTGGTCATACCAAACTCACAATTTTAAAAACACCTATGAATAGACCAAACATACTATTTTAGACAGCGCCCTCAACATATTCAAATTTAATCCAGTGTGCATTTGTGCAAAGTATTCAACAATGGAAAATATAGAGCTTCACTTTTGAAATTAATCTAAATTTAAGGGTAGAATATTAATTTGTGCAAAAAAACATAACAACAAATGTGGCTATGTGTTAAGGTAAATAATTCTGACGTTTAAGTTAATTCTGTGCTTTCTTTGATATATTGAAAATTGCACATTAAAAGGCTTTTGATTAAAATCAAGTAATTTTTCATAATTACGCGTGGTTCTATTTTACTTTTGTATGGACTAATTTTCCTAATAAAAGACATTGATATTAACGTTTTGTTCATACTGTGCTTAACATGTGCAAGAATCGTCATAAAATTTCTCTTGAACACTTGGATAAAAATCAACTCATCAGACAAAAAAAGAAAAGAAAAAAGAGACAATGCAACCAAGTCTTTTGGGTAGCAAGGGGGAGAGAGCGAGGGTGCACTTACGATGATTCGCCAGTTGTAACCCGAAGGTCTGGTTTACTCTTCTTTCTTGGGGGCACCTTAGGCGACAACCTCTCTCGCCCGTCACCCGGTTGCACTGTGCCTGCCCCTGGCAATACTTGGACCCTGGTCAATGTAGGCGATGCCTGCTGGTTGGTCTGCGGGGAGGAGGAGGTGGTGGGCGGCAGCACTCGGTGTCTGAGCAGGGGGGAACCATTTCTAGGATGATCCGGGAGGGGAACCGGTTGCCTACCTATTCTCGGACTACCGTTGGTTGCTGGTGGCTCACTATTGCGCGGCTGATTGAGGAAAAAGAAAAAACGGATTCAACATTTATTTTCTTGGCGGTAAAACTGCATGCTGCGTTTTCAAAAGTGCAACAAGTGTCAAGCAGGATGGCAAAGTGCATCCATAGTATTATAAAGACTCACTGCACAAGGTTTGTGACCTAGCTGACTTAGAAGCTTCTCACACAGAAAGTCAAAGCAGAATATCGACGGGGGTCTCTCTAACTTCTATATGGAGGGGAAAAATAAAGACGACAGACAGTGTACAAATATACCCAATGGAAACGATTACATCAACAGTTTTGCACATCTACTGATATAGGTGCCTGCAGCATTATTGTGGTAAAGTGATTTGGGCCGAACTTCATGAAACTGTTTTCTGAAAAATAGTGCTGACAAAATGTGTTTGCTAAGTGAAATAAAAGCAGGGCACCAGTTGCAATAATGTGACTGACATAATATTTTGGCTGGTAATCTGTTTCTGTCAAGCAAGATTTTTCTGTGCTAAGCAGATTTGGGGCTTTATTGAGTTTTGCCTGGAGTCCAAGCAATGACAAGGTTGAGGGTTGACGACCCATGTTTACACACCCACAATGACCAGAGTAATAATTTTCATATAACAATTGACTAAAGTTGTTTGAAACCATAGTATTTTGTGTGGTTTCACCTTGGTTTTTATATCCAGTAGAAACACAAGTTGCTGAGTTTCCTTTGCATTGCTAATGTCAATTGAACAACACTAGCGCTTATTTACAAGCAATCAAAACTAAGTACCCAAAAGTAACACAAATCTCTGCATAAAAAGAGGAATACAGTAGTGTATTATTAACAAAACTAATCTACAAAACTTTGGTTTTATGAGATGGATAACGGGCTCTCATATCTACCTCTTCTGTGATTGGCCGCCTTTCAGCCCAGCTGTTAGACTGCAATGCATTCTGGGCAAGATGCGCCTTGGTGGGCTTCTTCCGGCCAGCAAGCATACTGTTGTTACCGGTTACCAACTGTATCTTGGATTTCTCAATACTGGTATCCAGCCTGTCGGTGTCCGGTATCTGCTCAAACCACTCCTGCTGCTGTTGCTACGAAATTTAAACAAAATGTAGGTCACAAACATTTAAAAACGTTAATTTGACTCTTTTGCCTTAGATATATGCAATATACAAATATGCATGGTACTGCGTTTACGTTTGTTTCCACAACCAATCAATGATACACTTTATCTTTACATCTTGCTTATGGATCACACTGAATTTACTATTGCAATCAATAACTCTGACGCTCGTTCCAGAAAATTTGTAGCACCGCTACAAAGATAGGTTACGCTTCTGTCAACAACTAGCTCGTACAACTCGCATGACACATTTTCCCATGGCTGTTGATGTTTCCAGTGATATAAATCCGTCCGTCTCTAATCTCTGTCACAGATTCACATTTCTCTTCCGCTGGTCTACATTTCACAAGACTGCGTATGGGAAGTGATATTTGACGTCATGAATTTGTGCTGAAGTGCAATTTTTTTCAATCTTTTGGAGTCACTGGAGCAAATCTCAAAATTTTTTTAACGGAATCAGGGTGCTGGAGAAAGATTCTGTTTGGGGTTGAAGCCTGAAACATTACATTTACAAATTACATTTTTTATGTTAATAATTGTTCCTGTCTGAAGTGAGGTATCGGATTATTACAAACGATCACCCCTAATTTCTGAGATCTCTTTACAAGCTTCTTATGAAAACTGGAACACTGCCAATGCATAAAGCTTCCTTTAAAAAAAAATCCCAGACAAGTTTCATGAAACATCCCTTATTCTGGATCATACCAAACGATACGATCCACGTATAACATCCCTCGCTAAATTTACAAAGTATCCATTTCCTTTCTTAAAGTAAACTGACACTATATCAACACAAAAATTACACATTTTCCGAATAAACCAAGAGCATCCTCTACTGAATCAAAAATTCAAAATCGTCCCCACAAAATTTACTTAAAAAGGAGCCTTTTATTGATTTGATAAATTTGTTCTTTGTTATCAAATAACATATGGGTAGGTAAACCGAGTGTGAATAACTGTTACATCTCACTCAAAGCGTAATTTGTGTTTAACTTGAAACTCAGTAGGAAATCAATATTGTTCGGGTGTATTTGGGGGGGGGGGGGTGACTAACTGTTGGTTCAGCTTCATTTCAAGGCATAATTTCTGTCTTGTAGTTGATGACTCAGGAATGGCTAGAGACATCATTAGAAGACTGATTTCTGATCTTAAAGATTGCCCGACAATGACTGTCTTTTTGAAATCCTGACATCTTTGAGATATAAAAATGTTTGAATCTTATGGGGTTTTTTCTTTTGCTTAATTGCAAGAGAAAAAAACACAATAAAATTATGGAACTTTTAAGATCTCCTTTAGGAAGAAATCTCCTTCGGAATAAATGTTGGTTCTGTATGAGAAGGAAAAGAACCAGGGGTGGAGATCATGTCAAGTCTCAACCCTCAACATTTAAACTCTGCTCATCTTCATTCTCCTGAAAACAAGCAGAGCACAATGATTGAAACTTCTTGACTCAACATTACTTCAACTCAAAGTTATTCTCAAAACCAACATTTTTCCTGAAAGTAATTTCTCATGGTTGTTACTTTAAAACTACCTACTTTCTTAACTCCTGCAAAAGCAAATCTTACTAAAGTAGATTTTGCTTCTTCAGGTCATCTTAGAATAGATTTCCCTTCTCTCCCCTCCTTCACACGTACTTCTTGCTTCTCCAATCTTGCCATCCTCCCCCAACTTAAGCCCCATCCCTTTAAATGGTACCCTCTCTACAACCTCCTTGCATTTAATTTATGGTTTTATCATATTTCTACTACTTGTATGTTTTGTAATTTGGTGGTTTCTCTGAACCATTTGCACATGCATCAAAGATGTTTTCACAAGTTAACTTTAATGTCCCCCCCCCCCGCCAAACAAAAAAGTAAGGAAAAATGAAAAAGGAGACAGCGTGACCAAGTTTCTTACCAGCATATGGGCTTCTTTCAAGTCGGCCTCTAAACTCATTTCCAGCTCTTGCTCCTCAAAGTCTTGCGAGACGTTGTAGCCTCCCTCGTTACCCGAGGAGCCTTCATCTGACTCCTCGTGCTCCTCCTCCTCTTCCTCTTGTTCTTCTTCATCTCTGGTAGGTGGTTTGGTAGCAAAGTCTGTGCTTCCTATCACTGGGATGATGTTTCCTGAAATGGCGTCAGAAGAAACATTAGTAAGCGCCAATGGAAATTAATCTATCTTTGCAGCAACAGGGCTCAGATTTCGCTATGCACAGTCAAATATTGCAAAGCAGAAATGGGCTTCCTGGTAATAATAATAATGAAAATAACAAAAACTTATATAGCGCCAAAGTCCGCCTAAAAGACGCTCAAGGCGCTTCACAGAGAAACATTTTAAAAAGGTAAGGCCAACAAACACTTTATACAAGTGGTATGGTATGTGATAGACATGGCCAGATTTCACAAAGAGTTAAGATTGATCTTAACTGCAAATCACTCTTAATTGCTAAGCAAAGTGTGATGTCACAATACAAATCACTATGGCAATACTGACAACTCATCTTAAAGTGAATCTTAGTGCTCTGTAAAATCGGCCCCATGGATTGCTAATGGTAACCAGCTAAATTTCTGCTTAGCAAAATTGGACTCATTCAAACCCTTAGCACATACTGATTAGTCACTTCTTCTATGTACAGAGACGTTGGGTGTTACAATGGATTTGCAGTATCATTAAAGTGAACACTGAATCGGGAAAATTCAGTCACCAACATTTGAAATATAACAACTGGATTCACAGGGAACCAAATTGTAAGAGGATGCAAGGCGCTTCAACACAGAATTGAAGATATGAAGGTGAAAAAACCCCATGAAAGAAGGAAGCAAACTATCAGTTGAAACAAACTTGAATATATAGGTGCTTCGAAGGGTTGGTGAAACAATGTTTTGGAAGATTCATTCAAATCAATTACTTTTCAAGGAATTGCCTTCTATGCTATCCCTTCTTGTTCATGTCAAGTGATAAGAAGGAGTATTTAATTCAAAAGACCAAAGCTGGATTCCCCTTCCACAAAGACAAGTTTCTTTTACCGTGGATGTAAAAAACAACCTAATCACGGCACGCAATGAATCACGGCACGCAATGCCTCAAAAATGTGTGAAAGCAATGCATTCAAGCCCTGCAAGTGTGTTTGTAAGAATAACAGTTTTGTTTTCCTTGGCTCTCAAGTCTGTGCACAAGACATGCACAAGATATTGTCCTTAGTAATGGCATTTGAGTCTGCACTTGGTCATGCATGCAAATTCCATCTTGTCCGTGACCAGACTGTTTTCGCTGCATTGGCGCAGCTAAATGGCCAGTCGAGCTAAGTGGACTTAATAATGCCTTATATGCTTGAATGATCTGATTTCATGATTTCTCGGCAGTTTGTCCGATTGTCTCATGGGTGGTGAAGCCCTGATAACACCCAGTAGTGAGGTCTTGTATTCGCCATCCTCAGTAATAGTAGACTTCAGTACCTAGTGAGTACAGACAGTGACACACCTTAAAGAGAAGGTTTGGCTGGGCTCAAGTCAATGAACAATTTAAGTATCGGTAAATCCAAACATACATGCAGGACAAATATCTCTACCCAAACTGTCAGATCTCTAAGATCAGAAATAGAAGGTATATGAGTGTAAACTAAACCTACTTTATATTCCAGGAGTCAAGCCCATCCCCAAACCCCCTTCTTAAGGTGTATCATTGTCTTTACTCACTATGCACTGTAGTCTGAGTGCGCATATCGGCCACAATTCGTGCGTATCGGCCTGTTACGCTAGCTTGTGCATGAGGAGAACCCTGAAGCACCGATTATATCATAAACACTCCTTCACCCCAAAATAAACCACAATGAAAATGGAAAAAAGACAAACTGAAACGAGTACAGACTAAATCAAGTTACATCTACAGTCAAACAAAATGAAGCCCCAAAAATTCCCTAACCCAATTTCTTCGCTGCATTAAGAGGTTTCAATATTCACTACAAGTATGTCCAGAATACTGTAATTATTTCAGAATCAATCTTCAGTAGCACTTATGAAAAGAGTAACCTGTACAGATTGGATACAATAATACACTGAAGCTTCCACAGGGTAAAGAGTTGAAGAGATCAGCATTCCACATTCAACATGCTGTATTGTTAAAAAAAAATTTACAGACTACATTTTCAGCTTAAGAAGCCAATAACATTACAATGGATCGACATGCTAAAAAGATTTAAGCAGACTTAACAACCCCTAAGAAATGAAGTACAAATATCCACGTAATCATGCAGCAAATCATGCTCAGTTTTCATCAACTACAGACAAAAACCTTAAATAGAAGACCCCTTGCATAGGCCAGTGTGGCAGAAGATCCTGTGCTCCCCCCCCCCTCCTATAATGAATTGTGTAGACATTTTGTCTGATAGCGCCCTCTTTTGAATCAACTTCCTCCAGCCCATGTTAATTTACTGTATGGGGGACACACACACCGAGGGACAAAATCCCATACGACACCACCATTACTGAGGTCAATCAATGGTAATGCGCATGTGTGTACGCGCACCGCACACAACTCTCAGCCAATGAGAGGTCTTTCTTTGACATCAGTGAGGGCGCTGTTTAAGCTCCTGACATAACATGCAAACAGTCTATTAGGGCAGGTTCAATGGAAGCAATATCTTTACGTCATAAATACAGGCAAAATGTACTTCAATGCACTATTTTTTGCCCATGTACATTTGATGGAGGCCAAGATTCAAATAGAATGGCCCTTTTAATTGAGTTGAGTTAGTGTTATGATGGTACAGGGAACTGAATCAAGATGCTCCTGTCCTCACGGCTTGTATTGTTGAGCCATGTCCAATAACAAGGCCTTTGTCCAATAACAAGGCCTTTGTCCAATAACAAGGCCTATGTCCAATAACAAGGCCTTTTAAAAAACAACAACTCAGGTGTAGGCTCTGTCAGTGAGTTTTAAATCGCTGCACTATTAACACAAGACACAAGAACTCAGTCAGAGCCACAGCCAGAGCCGAAAGCCATAGTTTTGTTAAGGCCCATACTGGCTATTGCTGCAGCTTTGGCTAGATACCCCATCTACCTTTAAATAATATTTCCACTTGAACAGGGTTTGTCTTTTTTTAGTCTTCCCTGCTTGACTTCACCGCCATTAGTTACTGTCTATACTTTCAGCATGCGAGGATCGTAAAAATGTATGGCAACAAATGGCGCACTAATCTTAAGTTTCTTGTTCTCAAAATTAAAAAACAAGTTGCATTGGATTTTCTTCTACCAAGCGCCCCCTGCAGTTGGAACTTATCCAATGTTAACACCACATAATAAATGTAAGGGCCTTGAGGCCAAGACTACACCCTCATAGGTGTCACATCCATGTTAAGTAAAATCATGTTTTCATGCACATCCAGGGAAAAAAATATACAACAATGATGTAGTTAGCTGACAACATTTAGCAAGCAAATAATCACACGCCATGAAAGTGCATGTGTAAGACACATGCCTTTTCCTTGCCCCCGCAACAGTGCAGGCAGGGGCAGACCTCCATCACATGCACTTTTTTATACACGGTATATTTCGGTTATTCCGTGTGATAATTCAAGCAGCTGATAAGGCATCAGTGTGACATTTAAGGTTCACATGGTTCGCTGGCCATGGAGGTAATATTTGCAACTAAAATCTAGAATAATAAGGTCATAACTGAAGCTGTGATGTCACCTGTCGGACACATTTTCCAGCACAGGGAACCAACCTTTAATTTAAAATTTAAATCTAAACATTTCCCAGACGGCAACCTTTGGAAGTCATACATTTTTATTTACTTTAATAAGGTGTCAAGTGTTTACATTGCGCCAATCATGGTGGAAGTTTTGACAGCATGGAGGCAACCCCAAAGGCAATAGTTTCTTGATGTTGATTTATTTTTAAAACAATTATTGTTATAATCATTCTATTTTTTTCAATATATTTTATTTCAAGAGTACACAGTACACAAGATATGTTTCCACAACTTATACTGTTGCCAACACTATTAAAATAGTTATTGTTTATTCTATTTCCTTTCCATTTCTATTCTTTTATGCGTATAAGAGGCCAAGGAATCTTGCAATAACTAGTTGAAGTGGCCTTTACCATAATCATATTGAAAAAAAGTGGGATCGCCCCAGGTATGAAGAGCAGAATCTTCAAAAAGAAAAACCCCAAACCCTGAAACAGAATATCTTTGTGTCATGGCCTAAGAAGTGGAAAAAGAAAAGAAGACAAAAAACTGAGAGGAGACATGAGTTTTTAGGGGCAGCCTCTCATGTGAACAGAGGCCATTAGTTCCTTCAAATCTCTGTAAACCCTCTGGTCTAACTTCCGCAGTCTGACGAGAAGGTCAGTGGGCCTTGCATCTCATGATCACCTAAAGGAATGGATGGCAGTCACCTTGGGGGAAAAGTCCTTATGGCCTTAAGATGTATCAGCCAAATGCCAAGATCACTCTGTATCATCTTGCTTTCCTCCAGGTGGTCACCCCACCCTGAGACCCCCCTTCACCTCCCACGGGTGATTGCGACCCCACTAAGAGTGCAGCCATCAGCATTGTTTTCCCCAAAGGACACTGAAGTGGTTGTACCCCCAAAATTCCTTCACCATTTTTTTCAAGAAATTTAAAACTGCTATCCGTAGACCATACAGACAGAAGAGATACTCATTGTATGTTTGCAGATTTTGAGGTTTGAGGGCATGCTGCCTTTTTCCAGGGTCTTACTTAACCATGAATGAGCTGAGGGAGCTGGATTTGGGTACTGATAGTATCATGACAAGTCTAGATCTAAGACCACTGCTCACTGCTGTACACATTTTCCAGCACTGTCAGGGCATGTGGGAGAGCAATCATTAAGGGATATAAGACAGTTAGAAGACAAAGGATCTCAACTTGGCTACAAGGAGAGGTTAAAACATGGAAAGCTACGACTACAAGCACAAGAGGAGTGTGAAAATGATCACAAACGGAGAAATACTACAAGGTTTTTGTAACCATTGCACAAGCTCAGAATCAGAACGCCAACAATATTGAGATCATGTGCCTTAGGCATTAGAATTCAAGATGGTTGATGTTATTTAAGCTTAAAGAGGGGCTTTAATGTCAAATTCAATTTTGTGATGTACTCATTTTCCAATAGAAAGAGTCCTCATGTAAGTGGTTAAAAAAATTACAGATCTCTAACCTTATGTTAAAGTGGTGTAATTGCCATTTTATTTGATACACTTCCAGTGCAAAATTTGTCAACATTCAAAACATCCTATGACATCATTCAGGAGAAAAATGGGTCTGTAAATTTTTGTATGGGGATGTTTTCGTTCATTCCTGACTTTCGATGATATTCAATCAAAAAAGCATTGAATTTGAACTCTGGACTGATGAACAAATTCTTCCTTGGAATGTAAAGACCCATAAGTTGTTGAAATCCAATAATTTTGCTCTGAAACAGGCACGAATGAACCAAAACATCCCTGTACAAAAATGTACAGACCCATTTTTCTCCTGAATGATGTCATAGCATGTTTTGAATGTTGACAAATTTTGCACCAGAAGTGCATCGAATAGAATGGCAATTACACCACTTTAACATAAGGTTAGAGACTTGTAATTTTTCCCCACTTACATGAGGACTCTATCTATTGGAAAATGAGTACGTCACAAAATTGAATTTGACATTAAAGCGCCTCTTTAACTCTTAAAGCCTAAGCTATGGTTTCCAAAACACCTTTAAGTCTAAAAGACGAGATGAGTGTGTCCCAACTTATTTATCTTACCACAGATTAGTTGATCGCCGTCAAAATCCCACTCCCATTCAACTAAAAGTGTCGAGGTGCATGAGGTAGGCAGTGAAACAGAGTGGAAAAACATGAGCCAAACATGGAGAAAAGAATGCAGTTGAATTTCAGGAAAGAAGATTATAAATAATAAAAAGTGTGTCGGGACGCGAGTGAATTTGATTTGTAAACCACTTAGTCGGAGTTGGCCAGATGTAAATAAACGCTGTTGGTGAAATGTAACTGTGTGTGCGTTTGTGACTAAATACTTTCTGACAATTGAAGGAACGTGTAAAATCAGTGAGCCATCGATGAATATATGAGCTATTTTTCACACTGTCAACACTATGCACACGCTTTTAGATTACATTACTAGTGATGGTGGTCTCAAATAAATTGTCCTTCTCTTAACAAAATATTTAGTTTCTCTGAATTAATATTTACACCACACAAACAAAAATTATCACATATAGCAGTGCAGTGTTTTATAATTTTTCAAATAAAAGCATTTCAGATGATTTAGAAAATATTGAAAATATTAACAGAAATTTGGATAACATTATTGGATAACCAGGTTCTGTTCCAGGGGAATGGAATCTGGACATGTATGGTCAATATAAAGACAAGGTGCAACATTCATTCTGGCTTAGTTCTTTTAGAACATCTACTTTTTCAAGAAGTCATATTCCATGAACAGTAATACTAATTAATGTGAAGAAAGAATGTCTTGATCATTGTGTAAAGGAAAAGTATACTAATGGTGAATTAAAAAGTGAAATCAAATCAATGGTAATTGCTGTACATTTTGAGAACATGTGAAAATGTGTCAACAACCTAATTACATTTGTCTGTCTGTGTCTGTCGAGAAAAAACGAAAGCAAATGGTGACGATTTAAAGCTGTCAGACAGATCTTGTTGTATAAAAACCCCACATGTTAAAATGACGATCAGGCGACCATCGATTTCAAATGATACAAAACTGCATTTTTCTTTAAAATGAAACAGCACCTGGCGAAACGATTTCACTGGATATTTGGGAGTAATATGTACTTTTCAGTCAAGTATTTTGTAGGAACTTGGAAGTGCTTTTTTTCATATCTGCAAATGATGTAATCTACTTTTACAGCTTAAGTTGAATTCGTTTAAAGTTGGTACTGGCAGTTTATTTTACCGTCTAAAATGTTGTCATCTTTGAGGACAAGAGTCTAGATCTTTTTTAAATTGCCAAAGGAGGCAATTTTAAACAGGCACAAATAAACAGGCACAAAAATTTGTACAAAAACTTCAACAATGCATGTAACTGCAAAGGAATACTTGTATATTTTATCCCATGGCAAGTGTTTTAAGAGTTTCCAAAAACCAAGAATGTACCATCACTTTGATAATGCAGAACTTAAATATGAAACAGAACAGGAGAAGAAATAAAAAAGAAGAACAAAATGATTCAGGACAGGCTAAATGAAGCAACCAAAAGAACACAGTGAATTCTCTACAAGCTTTTTTTTCTGGAATCTGTTAATGAAAGAAATAAGACAAAGTTTCAGTTGTGCTGCATTCAGAAAATGGGGGTAGAAAGAAAAAAAAATGAAGTCAATGATAATTGGATGGAGTTAGTTAAGTGCAAATGTAGAGAAAATTATTGGTGAATTTAAATTGTGTTGGTGAATGAACAGAACAGCTATGTCACCTTAAAGACAAATGTGAACAAACAAAAAAGTTCCTTTTTGAGTTGGCTAAAAAGTGGCCTTCAAAATGTCAGCAAGAATTTTACAAAGAGGAGTATCTTTAATGTTTTTTAAATTCCAACAAAGTCTTTTTCTGAAGAATTTTATAACTGTAACTTACTTGCTAGATAGTTTGTATTTGTTGGCAATAATTGTATGCTCTTTAGTTTCAATAAAATCTCAATGGAGTGGGAGTTGCCTTATAATGATTCACATAGCACAACATGAATATTCAAATTGAAGACATGAATATTTAACAAGGATGGAGTTTGGGGAGGGGCACAGGCCTCACCTTCAGGAGAGTCATCCATAATAATTGGTTTGCCGCCCTCAGCGTCTAAGATGTCCTCAAAGGATGGCAGGCCAGAGTGCCGTATTAGGATCACGCCTTCATCTGTGCAGTGTTTTGAGGAGAGCTTTGAGAATGTCTAATATCTGACCAATCAAAAGCCCTGTCTTTCTCATGAATAATAATTTGTCATAAATATTCAAACCAATCTCATCTCAGACTGTGATCTTGACCAATCAAAGACCTGGGTTTACAACTTATGAATAATGACTAATGAGAATATTCTTGACCTAGAATGGTTTCAGGCCAGACTGTGATCACTTCTGACCAATCAAAGCAGTCATTTTATTTCTTATGAATAATATTGTGAATACCCATGACCAGGGAGGTAACTATTTGTGGCTATTATTAATCAAAAAAATGTTGGCATCAAGTCGCTGTGGTATGGTTAATTACTATTAATATCATAAATCAGCAGAAGTAAATCAGGAGAGAAGATTTTTGAAATGAAAATTGCAGTTTATGAAAAATAAAACTGGTTAATTGTTAACAAGATGCAACAGGCTTTTTCAAAAGTGCACAAGACAGCTTTGCAAATGTGTGATATAATCGTTTGAAAATCATTTAATTTATTTTCCCACTCAATTAGTAGGATCTTTGGACTTTTGATTCATATTTATAATGAGAGACTGGGCAATTTTTAGTACACAGTATTCAAATTCAAAATGTGGCATTGATTCCCAGTCCAGCCAGTAGAGGTGATTGTATCCTTCAGACAACTAACAACACTTGCCCTGTCATTGTCCTAAGCTTTAGGCCCAATGTACTCCACTGATAGTATATGTAAATAGACCCAATAATTCCTAACACAATAAAGTCTACCTCTTAACTACCGTCACATAAGCACTTTTTCCAATGCTCGTAAATTGTTTTAAGTACCTGAAACCACAACAAACATGTGAATGAACATGCAGGCTTATACTGAAAATAATTTGAGCTGACTAGTAATATCATTTTTTAATTACTCTCGAATTCCAATCGACAAATTAACGGGAAAAATGTAGGTAACTTTTGTCCATCCATTTTTGATGGAAATTTAAGGGTGATTAGATAAAAAAAAAAATAATAATAAAAAAAAAAAAAAAATTTTCCACTAAATCTATTTTCAGGGTGGTTTCGGGTAATTAACAAGAGTCACAACCATTGCAAAAACTGTTTATGCGTCGGTAGATAAGAGGTACACTTGATTGTGTTTCCCGGCAAGAAGTATTGGGTCTATTTACAAATACTATCAGCGGACGCGAAGTGGTCCCCTTTATTGCGTTTTTTGTCTTTCAATAGACTGATTCATTTTGAAGGTCATTTTTATAACGTCACGTACCAGTATTACACTGTAGGCGTACACTAGCCAATTGAATGAAATTGCTGTTTACACAGTGTCTACAACAATTTCACTGTTTGGCTAACCTCATAGGCTTAAAAACTGATTGAATCTATGGGTTGTGTTTCTAAGACTTATTCAAAGAAAGTTATAATATGTGATTATTTTTTTTCAGAGAGCAGACAACATTAAAAAGAGAGAGATGAATCTGTCTCGAATTACCTCCATTATCCGGAGAGCTTGAGTCCTGATCGGCCTGAATCCCATCAGATCCCTCCAGGCTGTTGCCCCTCCGAGAATCGGCTAGCTTTAGCTCCAACTCACGAATCTTGGAATATAACACCAAGATTGTCATTCATACGACAGGTGTAATTATTATTTTTTACAAAATAATCAAAAAATACAGCCCCGGGGTATGACTGATCTATGACTATAGATTCAACAGTGTCATGGAAAAGCTCATGATTTGGGCTCCCGTAGTATAACTTGAAATCTCGCTCCGAAACATGCTTGTAACACCATGTACATCAAATTTCTCTTTGAGTTGTGGTGTTTCTGTAAAGAACTGGTGGTGTAACAACTTGATGTTTCAATCCAACTGCTCTGATTGCCTTTGGTTGTCTTTGGTTGTCTACCTATGTTTCACCAGGGCCCAATATTATGAAGCTGGTAAGCATGAAACTTTGCTGCTAAGCACAGTAGCAGAAATGGATTACCAGCCAAATGCAGGTCACCAGCCAAATGCAGGTCACCGGCCAAAGGCCATGTAATTTGTTGTTGCAACCTGGTGCTTTGCTTTGAATTGTATGTTTCATAAATGCATCTGCTAAATAATAAACTATGCTTAACAGTTTTATGACATTGGTCCCACGCTACATCAATATCCTCATAAGTAGCCAAGAAATTGTCATTGGACTTTTTTAATTTTGAAGCTAATAAGTAAAGAAAAATGATTTATATTTGAAGACTTTGACTTTTTTAATTTTAAAGCTAATAAGTAAAGAAAAATGATTTATACTTGAAGACAACCAATTATGGTCCTTGGGAAAATGATCCATCATTGAAAAACAGGGGCAGCTTCTCAGAGCCTTTATATCGGCCCTTACAGAAAATCATTAAAGCATTCAGTCTTGTTTGCTGATAACCCTTTTTGCTCATGATGTGACGTCACTGGTGGAACAAGGAACGTAACCAAAACGTCTTAATTTCATTGCTACCAAACAGGCACATACTGTTGTGTAAAACCAAAAGCATGTCTTAACATTTTTGTTCCACCATTCCCGTCGTCGTCTCATGTAATAACATCAGGAGTCAGACTTGCTTTTGAGAGAGCAGTATTTTAAATGAAATAAATAAGATTAAAAGTGGATAATAACACACTTTATTTTCTTGAACTTGCAGTAAACTTACCTTTGCCTGTAATTGCATTTTTTCTCTCAGCTGCTTTTGTTCCATCTTTTCCTTCTCCTGTTTGAATTCATTCTCCTTGGTTTGAAACTCCTCCTCCCTGTCAATCAAAAACACACAATTTGCATAACTCCACCTTCTTGCCAATTCAAACATAAAAGAATAACCACTTCTGTCTATCCATAAATATATCCAAGAAAATAGGGGCACTCCTTCCATGGCAATAAAACCATCCAAGAAATTGAATTTCTTGATGTTAATTAAATTATCAAAGAAATAATAAATCTTCCCCTTCTTCAAGTAATCCAATAAATTCATATTTAATACCCACAAGAAATATTGCTGAACAATTTCATTAGACGAGCACGACGTATTGCTCTACTTCATTAGCTGAGCACAAATATTTGACGAACTAGGCTGGTTATCGGTTTCTGCTAACCTCAGTTTTTATGTGCTAAGCACATCTGTGTTCGTAATACTTCCAATAAATTTGCCCCTGTGTAGTGGAAGAATCCTGCTCACCAAATTATTTTCAGGGCTGAAAACAACCAGGGCACCAGTAACAAACTATCATATCACACACATGTTGGCCAGTAACTAGATTTTGGTAAGCCAACTTTATCAGTGCATGGCAAACTATTCTGCTGATCAACTCTATGAAATTGTCCCCAAGATCTTACGACCATGTCTCACTGGGCAATTTACAGGCAACCAGTTCCGGGCAATCTCCAAGAAGAAAATTAAGTCACATTTCAGTTTTCTCATTATCTTCTTGGGGATAGTGAGTTGCTTCTGCAATAAAGTCTCTTGTGCTACAGAAGTGTTCCTTGTGTATGCAGAGCACAGTTTATTGCCTCCAAATTGCTTGAAAAGAATCGCCCTATGTGACATGGCCTTTAGATGTCTTCGGGTTCTTTAGATTAATTGAAAGTTTGACGACCTGAATTTTATTTACAGAGTCAAAATTTTAATTTTGTTTTAAAACTCTTGTCTCAATAAGACGAATCTTTCATATGGCTAAGACCCCGCCCTAATTGGAGGAAATCATCCTGTCTCCCAGAGCTTCTGACTATTATTCTGTCCTGCATCAGTTTGCGGTGACGTAAACACCGGGGCTAATTGTTTATGTGCGTCAGACAAGACTGGAGGATAAGAGAAGTCAGTGGGACGGTCGAGCCGCTCGAGGTGATCTCAGACAAATTAAATGGTTGTCATGTTCGAGGGGGCAATGTTGGAGGAGCTATAAATAAACGAAAAAGTTCAAGTGGGACTCATCCTTTTCTTGGGCAGTGTTATTTTATAGAAAAGATTTATTTCTTTTGATAAGATGGATGAGGAAACAGGATTGAATCACATTCAGGAATTACTTGAGAGAAATGTTCAACACTTGAATCAAAATAAAATAAGATAAAAATTATGCGGAATTGATAATTGGTGAGGTCAATAGAAGTACTTTTACAATGATGAAATGATTGCACAGTAGTGTGAAGTCCACTTGTACATTGCACTATTATGTCTGTCTGAGAATGGCTACCTGTATATTTAATATGCCTGAGAGGTTGTTCTCTGAGAGGTGCATCTATTAGGAGGTTCCATGGGAGGTACATCTTTTGGAGGTATACAGTGAACCTATGGGAGGTACAGCCTTTTAGGCAGTACAGAGGTTTTTTGGATGTATCAGAGGTTTTGTTAGAGGTAGGGGGGCCTACAGCTCTTTGGAAGGTATAATACTTTTTGGTGAAGGTACAGCCCTTTGGGAGGTAAATGACTCTGACAATGCCAAGGTAAAGTGTGGGTACCTGATTTTCTCCTTGGCTGTGAGGAAGAGAGAGAGTATTTGTATTTATACTCATCTTGTTTGTTGGGTCTACATGTGTTTGTCTCTATTAGAGAGTGTAGTGGTCTGGGGATGGTGGTAAAATAATAATAGTGGCTTCTTATATAGCGCACATATCCGTCACTCGTGACGCTCAAGGCGCTTTAAAGTTCATTATTTTCCTGCAAGGTATTGTGGGAGCTACGTTTTTGAGACCAAGTCCTTTACATAGCACCATGTAATGGTTTACAAGGTGCTGTGGCGCAATATGCTGCCGATCAAACCACGAACACCGGGGCGAACCCCTTCTCTTTTCGATAAGTGCACTGGGTTCTTTTACGTGCATTACACAACACACGGGACCTACGGCTTAACGTCCCATCCGAAGGACGAAGCATGTGGTTAAGTGTCTTGCTTAAGGACACAAGTGTCACGACTGGGAATCGAACCCACACTCTGCTGATCAGAAACACAAGAGCTTGAGTTCGGTGTTCTTATCCGCTCGGCCACGACACGGTGGTGTGCGGTAAGGAGAAGGTGTGCCCTTACACATGCTAACTAACTGGGTACTTTTAACAATGGAACAACGCTACCTTGTTTGCTTTGTTCTTGTGCTACCCCGCAGAGGATTTCTTCAGAAAAGTGAAATACTAGAACAACAAAGGAAGTACCCCATAAATGCCATATGTGAGGGTGCATGTATGTTTGTTGGAAGGGGCTGCAGTGAAGGGCCGAGTTGTTAAAGTGTACGGATTAAAAAGTTTTTATTCTGTGGTGGGTTGAAGTGTAGGGTAGTGTAGAGTAGATTGGGGTTGAGAGTTTGGGATGGAGAAGAGGTTGGCTGGGTTTGAATGTAACTGTGGGGTGGGTTTCAGAAATTAGGGTTGTGGTTTGAGTTTTTAGCAAGGATGCTAGGGATGCTTTAATTTGCGCTACCATTCTAGAGAGGGCGTTGGCTGGGTTTGAAGGTGACTGTAGGATGTGTTTCAGTAAATAGGGTTGTCATTACGGTTTTTAACAAGGCTGCTACAGGTGCTTTAAATTGTGATACCAGTTCCACTCAAAGGTAATTCTAGTCAAGAACAGGAGATAATTAAAACAGATGATCAATTGCAAAAGTACTATCAATCTTGTCAAAATCCATATCAAATACCAAACCTTGCATGAGTTTCTATTACAACGCTTTGATTGTACCGACCCCGAGAGCTTAAGTTGACAATCCACATTCTCCTGAACTACACTACATGGCCATCAATAATGCATATATCAATTTATTCTGTTGTGTTAGTACACACTGCTCCCCAACCCTCAGGAAAACCTGGCGCCAAAGCCCAAGGGATCCGATTCATGGCCCCGTTGATATTTACTCAAATCAGTAGGGTTAAGTTCACAATTTATTAGTACTTCTCTCTCATCCAGTCATCGGAAACCAATTGACATTTGGAGTTAATGATAACATAACTTAAAGAAAAAATGTCTCAGGTAAAAGCCAGCAGTACTTTCCATAAAGGTACAGGCCCCAATTTCATGGCCGCTGCTTACCACCACAATCCCAACTCAAGGTGCCCTGTAAAGCGCAGCATTCCATTGGTCTAATAATAAGGTGCAGAGTTCCAGGGTGCAGTGCCATGAAATTGAGTCCAGAGCCCAATTTAAGCACAAAACGTAACCAAGCTCAAAACAATTTTGCTTACCAGAATAAGGTTACCAGCCAAAATGCAATGCCAGATGTACCAACTGTGACTGGTTTCCTGCTAATTTTTGCTAAGCAATATTCTATGCATAAGCAGCTCTATGAAAATGGGTCCAGATGGGAACCAGCTAAAGTGTGAGCTTATCTTTTTAGGCGGACTTTGGTGCTACAAAATATTATTTTACTTTATAATTCTGTCCACTTTAAAAATAAAAAAAATAATAATAAAAACATCCTCCTCCATCCACCAACAGAAAATTTAAAAGAAACAAAATAGGATTCAATTTTAAAGAAATGGAGAAACAACAATTTGACACAAAGTTCTGTTTGCCTGTGTTTTCACGGAGAACTTTGGGGGCTGCTGTGTAGAATTTGAATTAAGACACCAACTTCTTGTGAAGTATTCTTGATTGACATCTTTTAGTCATTACAGGTCTCCACAAAATTAAACTCTTGTTAATTTTTGACATTTAAGTCTCCAAGTCCCCACCAGTTCTTTTTTGTTCCCGATCTCGTCAAAGTGAGGCCTGCATGAAACTAGACTGGGCAAAGTTCATTTAGAGCATCGGAACTGTCTCCGCCATAGTTATAACCCAGTGGCTTCAAAGACGCCACAGATAATGAAGACGTAAATATCAGAGTTCGTCTAGTCACAAAGAGCGATGTCCCAGTGCATCACTAAAATGGTGGTCTCATGAAAATGGAAGGTCAGGTATACAGCCGATATATATTGTGACTACATGGCCGACCCTGGCATATCAAGGCAGTTTTAGTAAGCCAACCCAGTTTCGGAGGAAGGAGATAATTAGAGAAGCAGGTCAAACATAAAACACCGACAAACAAGACGAGGTCATCAAAGATATCTATTATTCAAAACAGTTGGTTCCATAAGCCTTTTTGAGGTATGGCGGACACAATGCTACAACACTATAAGGTTTGGGTAAATTTGTGTGTAGACACCCAAACCAAACAGTACACTCCTATCACGTCCGCCATACCTCAAAAAGGCTTATGGTCAGCTTTACCAGAAAAGAAAACAAAATGTAATAAATTACCCAATATGGCTTTGCAACATTAAAAACCCTAACTTCTGAATTTAGGCATAATCACATTTCTGTTTCCTGAAAATACAAAAGAGCTCTATGTTTCCTTCAACATAACTCAGAAATTCCGTGTTGGAAATTCTTGTGAATGGAGCCACAAGTTGCGCCAAATCAACGCAAATCAAATAAAATGACTCTACAAGTAAACATCTACATCTTAAAAATACATTAGAAGAATGTGGAAGATGGTTTGAAATATCCTGTGGACAATTTAGCTCTTGTTCTACAAATATTTATTTCCCTTTTGAAAACAACAACAACAACATCACATCAGGAGGAATAACCACCTACTTCCGTTAAGGACGTTTTCACATGACCCCTGAGAATATTTTTGAAGTTAACATCAGGATTATTTGAAGAATGTTTCTAAATTCCCTAAATCTAAATTTGAGGATTTTCACCGAAGTGTATAAATATGGGTCTCAGTTTGTAGTTTGTCTTGTAGGTAATCACGCAAACAAAAATTCTTATTTATTTTGCAGAGGGAGATGGCACAAAGAAAGTTGCGGGTGATAGTGTAATTATTTAGGGTTACATAGTGAAATATTCAAATCATTTAGTAAAAAGAATACTTGAATTTTCAATTTGTTTTGGGGTAATGACCATTGATTTATCATTAATTTTGCTAATTTGATAACATTTGATTTTGGGTTGAACTAAACAAAAAATTTAAAGGAACGTTACAGAACTGGTAATTAAAATTTTCTTTAAGATTACAGATTTACATAAAACTTACACGGTCTAATGATGATGATAGTAGAAAACATCCCTAGAAATATTTCTGTCTGAAATGCCATATTTGATGAGAAATAAATAAAACTAATTTCCGATTGGAGTTTATCGTTCATGAGCGTTTTATTCATGCATTGTATAACACATGCAATTGTGCAATCGGTTTTTCACTATTTTCTCGTGACCCAGATGGCCAATCGATCTCAAACTTCTACAGGTTTGTCAGTTTATGTATATGGTGGATTATATAAAGTGCTTAACTGTTTTGTTAGCAAAAACCAATTCTGTAATGCTCCTCTAATATAAAATTTGCTTACCAGAATAAGGTTACCGGCCAAAACACCATGTCACATGTACAATTTTTGACTGGGTATCCTGCCAATTTTGCTAAGCAGAAACTGTTAAGCAATACGCTTAAGCAGCTCTATGAAAATTGGGCCCTGTTTAAAGCTCCAAAGCAAAAAAGTGCACATTTTCAAAATTACTGACAAATCGGAGCCCAAGCCAAGTCTGTGGATTCAACAAGGGTTGACGTACCACTGGGCCCTAATGAACTTCAGATCTTTAAGACTTACTTGTTCTGCATGTCCTTGATGAGCTTCTTAGCCTTGTGGTACTTCTTATCCAGGATGGAGTACTGATTCTGGTTCTCTTCCAGGAGGCGTCGGACCTCTGTGATCTCTGATTGCGTCTTTTCCAGTTTGTCATCCAAGAGGGCCAGCCGCTTGTCCTGGATCTCTATTTGGTGTTTGAGTCTCGTCTCTTCAGCTTCCCATCCCTGAGCTTGCATCACCTATAGAGGGAGAAGGTGAAGGGAGAGAAGAAGAAGATACTTTAAGAATAAATTGACAAGTATGAACCATAAATGAATAACAGGTAGGAAGAATATTCCACTGAATTGAAAGCAAACCAGCATGAATACATTTTGTTTTCAGTTTCTTTGAAGTAGTACAATCAAAGAAGCTGATATTGAACTCTCAGATTACTCCTGAGATATTTATTGTGAAGTATGGCTACCAGACTGATTTATCTGTAGGGGTAAACACTAATTTTCATTTCATAAAAAGTACCAGACTATTTTTCCTTCCAGCCTCAGTTTGGTTACAAAGGTTTGAATGGAAAACCAAACCAAGATGGCTACACTGTGATAAAGGTCTATGGGTTAAACTGCCCAGGTGAGAAGTGAAATAATAGAAACAGAACCTAGAGAATGATGATTGAGTCATCATCTCCTTGACTCTTTATGAACGCGCACACGCTCATTCTATTACGCTGATTTTATGCGTATATGGCCAAATGATATCATGTCACATGTGTGCATGGCAAAATTTGCTGTACAGGCACTTGGCACACAGTGTTAGGACACAGAATGCAGATGAACTGAAACATTCTCCTGTTTCAAGTTCCGTCAGAGAATACAGTCATAAGAAGGTTTCCCTTTAATCTCAAATTCACTCGGTATCAGGAAAAAAAGTTCCCGGGAATCTCACTTCATCATTTCATTCCAGGACTCTCGGCGATCACATCTTGGGAAATCTTCTAAAATTTCTAGCACCTATTGATAGCAGCTCAAACTAGTTATTAAATTAAATTAAACATTCTGTTGCTCCGAAGGGATTTGAAATATTCTCAAAGCAATTGATTTTTGTTCCCCATACCTTGCACTTCCTGATTTGTTTCATTTTCAAGAGAAATTCCATTGTGTGTGGATGGTGTGTCTTGAAATAAAACTTGTCTGCCTTATTTATATATTCCCTTCTTGAATCAACCTTTTCTTACACAAATTCTTGACCAAAGAAACTAGGAATAAAAAAGGTTGGGGAGAGAAGGGGGAAACAAAATGTCAATTTTGTTTTGGGCAATCTCTTCTGGGACTTTTTATTCAGTTTGAGAGCTGCTACTCTCTGAGTAAAGAAAAAGCATTCATCTTGGAAAGACCTTGGAAGTCCATTGAACCAGGTCTTGATTAATCTACAAGAATTACTCTCAATGAGCTGTACATGTCATATCAGGTTTGTATAATTACATAGAGACAGATATGTTAGAATCATTTCATTCTGCCTCAAGCCAGATAAAGGACTTAAAAGATCTGCTGTGAAAGCAATTGACATGTTTCCTTGCGTCCCGCACATCTTGATTTCTACTTCATCAATGTAGAGACATTTCTTAACTTGAAAAGTGTATTTGATGTCAAACATAATTTGTGGAGGAGTAGACCTAACCTCTGTTTGAGTCATGATATCATTAATGAAATTGCCACAGACATTTCTGTTTTAAATGTTTCAGCTGATTCTGTATTATCATTTACGAGTCATGTACGCGTCATTTATGAGTAATTGCATGGAACTGATGATAAATGTTTAGGAAAAACAAATGTTTTTGATCATGATGACAGATCGATTGGCGGGCAATCTCTGTTGCTGACTGAATAATCTAAAGTGTTACAATAAATTGTTGAGCTTCTGAAGAAGTTTGGCGACAGCGACCGGTTTTTGGGTCGCGACCCATAGTTATACAACGTATGTGACTTGTCTTCAGCTTCTTAGGAATTGATTTTACTGAAAGCACAGTGCCGCACCTGCCGAACCAAGTAGCACATTGATTGCCAACTAGGAGACATGTACTTTGTAGTAACAGGTGTGTATCATACAACCCACTCAAGTTTACTCCTAGTAAGTCAGGTATTGTAAGTGAGCCAGCTACACATAGTGCAACAAGTAATCCTGGCAGTAAGATATATCATAATTGTGGGATGAACTGGCCTCAAGCATTCACAATATATTAGGTATTAATGGCTAACAATAAGTGTGTACAAGCACATGGCTTCGGCAAATAGTAATCAACGTGAGTGAACAGAAAGAAATCTCATGTTGTAATCATACATTAAACGGGGGAAGCCCTCGGTGCCGCAAGATTCTCGTTAAAGTTCAAAGCCATTAAGACCGCCTCTTGCAATCTTGCGTTATCACCTTGTGGCTTGGCAACTGCAGAGGCTTTTTAGCTCTCAAGTGTTACATTGGACTCCCAGTGAAAAAAAATATCAACCTAAGACTGGGTCCAGCATGCAACATAAAAAAAGTGTGCAATAAAGCTACTTTGAATACCTTGGGAGTTGGTGACATTTTGTGGAAGATGAGCAGTAAATGCATGAATAACTGGGATCACCATTAAAGGTAAAAATAAAAATTCTTGATAGGTTTCATTTACAATTTAAAAAACTTCAAACGACAAATTGTCTTCAAAATACCGAGGTATTACACCAGCCAGCCTCAAATAAAGCAACCAAAAATGCTGGGTTAACAAAAAGTCTAAAACAAAATAGGGAGCTAGTCATCTTGAAGGATCTGATAAGATGTTGTTCACCTTTAAGGTTGTGGCACCTAGTGCTCATCCCCCCCCCCCTTTAAAGGTGTTAGGGGCCAGTAGGCATCTGAAAACTGAATCCAAATGTCCAATATCTTAAGATGCAAAAACCAACCTCCCAGGAAGCTCTACGCTAAGTAAACCTTGCGTCTATAAGAGGGCAAAATCGTTTTCGTTTCACCTCAGATTGAAAGTGTGTCAGCAACCTCAGACTAGGCGATAACTCTGGCAGGAGTTTGACTTATTCTCTCCAAGAATTTGGCTAAGTGATCTGATGCCTTTTCAAGATAGTCATTAGCCAGGAATTTTGCTCCTATTAAGTGGCTACATTCTGAGATGCCCGACTACTTCCACTTTGTGAGGGGTACAGTTTGTACTTTATGATATCGTTTTCTTCAGCCCATACGAGCCACTTGTAGAGGGTGTGGGCTGATGACGTAGGGCCATTGTTGGAGCTTTAAAACAATGCAGCGATGCTTCTCCACAAGGTTTTCTTTGTTCAACTTGTACCCCAGAGAAGAATTCTTTGGAAAAGGGAACAAGAGAGCAACAATGAAAGGACCCCACATAGGCATCCATGAGGTTGGACGTGACGTGGCGTGGCCGGTGGGGGGGGGAGGGGGAGGGGGAGGGGGAGGGGGGGGGGGGGGGGGGGGGGGGGGGGGGGGGGGGGGGGGGGGGGGGGGGGGGGGTGGGGGGGGGGGGGGGGGGGGGGGGGGGGGGGGGGGGGGGGGGGGGGGGGGGGGGGGGGGGGGGGGGGGGGGGGGGGGGGGGGGGGGGGGGGGGGGGGGGGGGGGGGGGGGGGGGGGGGGGGGGGGTGGGGGGGGGGGGGGGGGGGGGGGGGGGGGGGCGGGGGGGGGCGGTGGGGGGGGGGGGGGGGGGGCGGGGGGGGGGGGGGGGGGGTGTCTATTTCAGCTTAAACCGAAGACAAAAGGATGCAGGTGAGAGCAAGGAAGTCCTCACTTCACTCTCGTGTACAAAACCAATGGGAACGTCGCTAAAAACACCAAGGTCAAAGAATGAGAGAACAAAGTGAAGTCCTAGATTTATGAGGTTGACAAACGTGGGTGCGATGGTGTGTGTGTTCCCACTGTTACAAATGGCTTGCACAAATAGGATCCAGCGGTTTTAATGTGATTAGAACTTCCTAAGCAGGATATAGAGTACAAAACCAAAGATGACTTCTTGGTTTAACTCAGCCTGGTTACACTTGGTATAAATGAGAGAAAGAAGATGGCTTTGCCATGATAACGGTCTGTCTGGGCTCATTCTTTCTTGCCTTGGTGCCTACGAGACATCTAATATTCAAACATCCTTAAATCAGTCAAAAAGAAAAGAAGAAAAGAAAAAAAGAGAGAAGTATGGGATCTGAGCACTCAGCAACAACGCATTAGCAAACTATTTATCATCTGCACAAGACATTTTTTCCGAAGGCCTCTTCCTGTAAACATCTTGAATATGATATATGCAATCGCACCAAAATTAAATTACAATTGGATGTTTGACTCTCAATTATTGCAATTCAGTATGAATTAAATATCGGAGCGTATACAGCATATCATTTCCCCCCGGAAGATTTATGATCCTGGAAAGTGATCCTCCAAACATGAGAGGCTTTGCGTGTTCAGTTACTGGATGGTGGGCGACGGAATCAATGTGCATCAATTTGTTCGGAATTATGGGGAAAAAATGGGAACCTCGACTGGAGGAGTAGAGCGGAGGTCCCTGGATGTAATACGACTGGAAAGAAATAACTAGTCATGGAATTCATATTTAAGATACCGGAATGATTGATGCTAAAAATATGTTCAGATGGCTCCCAGATAATAATCATAATACTACATATTGCATTAATAGAACCTCTTTGCCATGGGATACAAAAATACTTGGTAAACAACAATTCAAACTTAAATGAATACGTGAAAACTGATATCGCCCCAAACTGCACGACTTAAAAAACCCACAACCCCTCCATCTTACAAGAACTGCAGCAGCTAATCTCCCCAGAGTTGGACAAGTCACACAAAATCTCTTTACAAGCAGAACAAGAGGTCGCTATCATCATCAATGTGTTTCAACAGAACTGAACAATCTTTAGAAAGGGGTTCACAAGGGCCAAGAGTCTCCCCTTGGTGTTGCTATGGCAGCATCGCCCTGAACCTCCCCAGTGTTACATTTCACAGGTTTTACAGACTATCAATAGTATCAGCACAAATAACAAAACTAGAGGATTGGACAAAGTGTAGGGTACTTCACACAATGATGACTACTTGGCTACTTATGGATGGTATTGAGGCAACACAGTTTGTAATACAAATACGTGCTCCATATACGAACAGCCACCCCCCATCAACCCTAACCCCATGAGTCATGGTATGGCATGTGGGTTGGGTACATGTCCCTACATTCTGAATTTGTTTGTGCAACCCCAAATGTAACTTTTTTCCCTACAAACACAACTTGGTGAGCGTCACAACTTGGTGAGCGTTTCCTCCTACCTAATATTTCAGTGCATCACTTTGGGCGGCTGAGTGGTCCAGTGGCTGAAAGGTTACTTTCTGCTAGGTGAAACAAATTTGAAACAACACAGAATGCGATTTCTGCATATGCAGATATTGACCAATGGGACTCCACCTCCAATGCTTCCAAAAGCTTTCCTCCAAGAACACCACATCTCAAGTAATGTAGGCAACCTTGAGGCAATTCTTTCGCACAAAAAATTGTGGAAGAAGTGAAAAATGTTCACAAGTTGTCCAGGGTTGCTCCCATTTGTCTGCTAGGATTCCCCTGTCGCTTTTCTCCCATGGTACATGGATGTGCCTGGTTAAGTACAAACACCCCCTCCTTCCGGAAAGAGTTCTACGCCCCCTCCTCACTCTACTTACACGTATACTCCTTAGGTGAACAATCTTTCCTCACTTTATCACACGCAACAAAATCATTTTAAAATGTGTGTTCAAGTCAGAGTACTTATGGCATTTATTTTATGTAAGGGGACCTCAAAGTTGGTGAACTTACAACTTTATTTGGGAAGAGAAAACAATTCTAATTCTCAAAATGCATGTGCTCAATTTATTGAGTAAGTTTTATCAAACATTTATGCTCTTTAAGTTGTGGCTAGTCTTGGTACACAACCTTTTCATTGTGATTTATCACAAGAGAGGGCGCTAAAGAGTAGGTAGGCTACTTCCATGGTGTAGTCAGTAAATGAGGATGAGCGAGCCAGATAGATTGAAAACTGTATTCAAAACATCACTGAGCTTTTGAAAACTTCTTTGATGATTCCTTAAGATCCTACAGCTTCTCTTTAATCCTATCTCCTAAGAACAGGCCTGTGAGTGGACCCTTAAAAAAAAGAGCTGAAACACTACATGATGTAAGAATGATCGTGGAACGTCAAGAGAGCGCACGTCACGCATTTACGCTGGTCGAATTGGGGCACCCCATTGATCCAGTAACTAGGCTTATTTCACATTATTGTAGTTGTACAAGCATAAGCCAAGCATATATAAGGCCAAAAAGTGAAGAAAAAAAGAAAAGAAAAGAAAAAAAACGGAAATAAAAAATCAACAAAAAAAGCGGATATACGCTTTAAAGCGGAGATTTCACAGGCCTGTAAGAATTTGGACTGCAACTCTGAAAAATTGCATTAGAGATCTTAAGCAGGTGCATTAAGACAACTTTTCAAATTTTTGAACTGTGATAAGGTTTGTTTGCTTTGGCTGATGGAGGTGGGAAAGGCCTAATGGTAGGCATTGACATACCATCCTTTCTTTATACTCTAATAAACATTGTCTTCAAAATCCAGCAACTTTGGGACAAATTTTCTGCCCAACTCTTTCCAAAGGAAAATACTAGCTGCCATCCCTTGCTTTGACTCATTATTGTCAGGTTTGCATTTGAAGTATTCGATTAGTAGCCATAAGGTAAAAATACAGGATGGATTTTGCAGGATTTGAAGAAGATACAGTAAAACAAATAAATACAATTCTTTTACAGAAAAAACTGACCTAAATTGTTTAATTTTCACTTGAAGCAGAGACTGTGCCTAAAAGTTTGGTCTCATCTTGTAATTAAGCAGTAGGAGAAAAAAGAAGAAAAAAACCTGACATTGAAGACGCCAAAAGAGTATAAAGTCAATGATGAAGAGAGCAAGATATTGAGTAAGGTACCTTTGGCTATTAGTAGAGAGGGGGCGGTTAAGTGTCCTTAATGGGTACCGACGAGTAGGCGTGCATACAGCAGTTCTCATTTGTCAAGAGTGGGCATGTTAGAAAACTTGGTCTGGCGGGGGTTACCCTCGCTAAATTCCCAGAGAATGTAAAGAGGCACGATCTCTTGCTGCGGTAGGATTGATTTTTTGTTTTGGAAAAGATAATTTCAAGACCGGCGAAGAACCACGGGCAGATGCACATGGGTCCCTTCGGAGAAATGGATTTGACATTTTCAAAATATTTTCCAGATATGTGTTGAGGGAGTCGGTGCTGTTTGCTATTTATTTGCTTCTGTTGAGGGGTCGCTGCGGTTTGTTTTGTATCCTTCCACTGGGACGGATCACATTAAATTAAGGAACGTGCTGGACAAGGTGGGATGAATGTCAAATCCTATATTTCGTGCTAGATTTGATACGACTGTTGTACGGACCGATGTTTTCTAAAAGACAGAAAAAAAGGAAACAGGAACTACAAGATGTAAGTTCATCTTTACAAAAAGGGCACCATTTTTCATTTCCAGGGTTATTTCATCGATGGTTTTTGAAAAAAAGGAAATTCATCCTAACCTCCTTGAAGTAAACGCGTCATACAACCAACTTCATCGTCAACTTCAATTTCATACAAATTTAGGTGGTTCAAGTTTGGCAGAAAACACAAACAACTGTTTATACTTTCTCTTTGATTTGTGTTTGTTCATATAATCCTTGTGTTGGTGCAACAACACTGTATCTACTAAACAGGCATTTATGTTACACAGAAGTTTTGAAAGTGCCAAAAATGTTGCATTTTGCTTTAAAAAGTCCTGGATTTACACACAGGGCAAGCAACAGGTGCCAAGATACATTGTTTTTGCAAAGAACATTTTTCTTGAGAGATATGAGGTTATTACAAAAACGAGACACAATGTTATTATATTGACACAACTATGCACTTATTTCGATTTGGTGTCAAGTTTATAAAAAGTATGCTTTGAGAAAAAAACAACACAAAAAACCCCCACATTTATCATTACTAATTACCATTAATATAAACACGTATTTCCAACTTTGTTTTCTTTTTTGGTAAAGTGTACTTTATGCCACACTGTCCTGATGGATTTGGACAAAATAAATGAATAAATAAATAAACATGGAAGCCAATACACCCCCTCTTCCATAAATGTTTTCTGTTCTCAACAAGAAAAGATCAGTTCTAAAACCATCACAGGTTTATTGACTTCATATCTCGTGAGAGATTTTATCAAACATGTTCATTGGCTTGGGAGTGTTGATTGTTGAGAAAGTCCTAACAGTTCGTACACAAATTGTTGAGACTTTGAAATAGGTCAATTGGTGAATAAATGTTTGTGACGGGGAGAAAGTTACTTAAAGCCGCTTCTCCTGAAGAATCCTTTCAAAGCCGTCTGTCTGAGGAGTCTGGATTTTTGACGCGAACTACATGGCATGTTCTGATCCAGGAAGCTCTACAACCAAATACATCATGTTTCTCCAACTCACATTTGGCAGGTTTCCTTGATTTAATTAGTTGTGTTAGATCAGATAGTTCAGAGGAGGTATTAAAGTGAATATTCTTTCAAGGACACACTCTAATAATATGAAAACAGCAAGAAAGAAATACTCAATACTCTTTACAAAGTCGTTTAAGTGTTTTGTAATATGCCATCAGCACCTGCTAGTGGAGCTCTTAGTCTTATTCTTATTATATTTGTTTATATATTATTCTCACTTTAACTCAAAGCATACAGTGATTCAGAATTCCTGAAAAAAACATGAACTGTTATTCAATGTGTTCTCAAAAAACACGACCACCTAAGATGAAATTATCCCAGGTTGGTTGACTGACATGCTTACTGTACTCTTCCCCCAAACAATACTGTATTGTAACAAAACATTCTCAACTT
This sequence comes from Plazaster borealis, assembly GCA_021014325.1. NCBI lineage: Eukaryota > Metazoa > Echinodermata > Asteroidea > Forcipulatida > Labidiasteridae > Plazaster > Plazaster borealis. The sequence continues at coordinate 24,092,118 of CM037471.1, read as the reverse complement.
AACTTCATGCACACAAATTCTCTCTTTTAAAAAGCTTCATTTTAGACAAAAACAAGAATAATAATTTCTTTAAAGTTACACTCAATTTCTTGGCAAGACCAACAAGTCTTTGGTCCAAGTATATGTGCTCGAGATACCGGATCCAGTTGTATGGACAATGCAATAAGCAGAAGTTAAGACAAGTTGTTTATAAACCGTTAAGATTTGATCACTAGAATAAATCTGTTTAACAGTGAAGCCAACATTACAGATGTTGTGTTCTAAATCAACTTTCTATCCCAGCATCTCCTTAAAGGGAAACAATTTAATCTAGTATGGTTTGCGGTAACACCATGTACATGAAAATTGTCTTTTGCGAGTTGTGGTGGTTCTGAAAAGGACCAGATGTGTAAACAGTTTCAATTGATCGCAACATCTGACATCGTCAAAAACTAATCTGAACTGTCAGTCAAGGACGGGTTGACCGAAGATAAATGTTTTTAATTAAACGCACGTTTTCATGTTCCCTAGATTAATAAGATCCATTATATATGAAAGTTGAAACATGAAACAACCTCATGTCTTGATTTTTGATCCAAGAGCCCAAGTTTCAGGTAATGGAGAGCAAGAGTGTGGGATTAGCAACACAGGCTGGATATTTAGTGGCGGCCGAAACTTCCTTAAGTTGAATTATCAGAATTCCAGAGACTCCACCAAAATTTGGAGAAGTAAACTTGCAAATAAATTGCTTTTTTTTTCTGTGGCCTGTATTAATAATAGTAATAACAAATAGTGGCTTCTTATATATTGCGCTCTAATCTGTCACTCATTGACACTCATGGCACTCCAACATTATTACCCCTGGTCACTGGGCCATTTATTTCATTCCTTAAACCATCTCAGCTTCCTTGGAAGTATACAGCCTGTGCTGCCAAATATGTAACGCACCAAGTTAAATCAATCACAAGAACCATCTCTGTCCTCACAGGTACCCATTAACCTCTTGGTGAAGAGAAGCAATTGTAGTTAAGTGTCTTGCTCATGGACACAAGTGTCATGACCGGGATTCGAACCCAGACCCTGATGACTCAGCCACCACAACTTGAGTTCGATGCACTAACTCGCTCAGCCAAGACACGCCATTATTTTCATTTAGTGGAAACAAAGTTTTACAAAATTGGACACATGAGAGATTGGTTGTATCAGTGCAATTTTCATGTTTGGCCTAAACTCAATTAGTTACTGAAATTCCAGGAGCTGCAAAGATATATTCACATGGGAAATAGTTGAACCAAAAGGGGGGCAGATGAGAGATCGTTTATCAGTGTAGTTTGATGTTGTATGGCAACCCTAAATTACTTGAGTTGAGCTCTTTTGGGAGTCCACAGTTGGTACGGTTACGCTCCGTCCAATCTAAGCATGAATAGCAAATTACTTAGCCCTATAACTCAGTTACTCCCTCTAGCAACCAGAGATAAATAATTAAACCAGATAATTACAGTTGTAAACAAAAAAAACCCACAACGTAATAAAGATTATCCTTCCTCTTTGCCAGAATCACGAATCCTCCAGAGGCGTATGGAATCTCTTACTCTGAATGCATATAACCCCCTCCTCCGACATTAGCCTAATCAACTACCCTACTGGGCTTGGTGGCACAGTTTCACTGCACAACGTTTCGATCAATTCCAAACGAGTCGAGATTCTTGTTTAGATCTTCCTGATAAGGTGAACTAATAATAACTGGTCTCATCCAAAGACGTGATCTGTAAATAATTTAGTAGACTTGAAATGAAACTTGGACAATTATTATACATTCTTTCTCAAACTTGGCAAAAGAACAATCCCACCTATGCCAGCCAATGTCATTGAGAAACAATCTTAACTGTTCTCAAAGCCAACTAGAGAACTTGGTGCATTATTGTATTAAAAAACACATTCCTTCTTTGGTTACTTTCTTGAATTTGATCAACTTCTCAAGTTCAAATGGAGGCCGTATAGTTCAACATTAGTGTCTCAAGTTAATGAACAGGTTTGAAAGACTAGAGGGTGTTAGTGGAAGTGGTTTCAGGGTGATAGCATGGAGTGATAACCCAGTTTCATTTCCCACAGCCCCCTCAGGAAGTTATTCAAACCTGTCCTCTATGGTGATGTGATAGGATCTAAATATTAAACAGAGCTGGATAACCTTAAAGATCAACTGAAGCTAGAAGAGTTTTATGTAGCAGAAACAGGGGCCTACTTCCTTTAGCGAGTCATCCAGACCTTTTTGTCTCGAAAGAAGAGGGGAGGGGGCAAGTGACTTTGTTGTCTTGAAAGAAGAGGGGGGGGGGTCAAGTGTATTACCTATCAATTGCATTATCTAACAATTCCACTCGACAGTTTGAAAAAGATCAAAGGCAAGGTCAATGACTTTCTTGCCCGTAAAACGGCAAATAGCAGAGAGAAGGAACTCCCAAACGTTTCATGATTTTGCTTTAATTCTTACGCCGATGTGTGATGAGAACTGTATAGTTATTTCCATTGGTAACTTGGATTTGATTTGAACTGATAAACTCAGTTTCATGTTTCTGTTTACCACAGAATTCTGTGCTTAAGGCGCCCCTGTAAAGCGTGTACCCGGATGCTAAGCAGCTCTACAAAATTTGGCCCAGATGTCCTACAAAAAACCCCTCTAAAAAACATACTACATTGAATTTGTTTTTTCTTTAAACAGTTTCTCTTTTCCAGGCAACAGGTAAAAGGAGCCTTAATTCAAAAAGAGGAAATATATACACTGTTCATTAATCATAGCCTACAGCATGTCTAGCGATAATCCACCCACGTCGTTCAATAGATTTTCTGTGACATTTATGTCACAGACGATTTTTCTTTTTCATCAAACGCTGAAAAAATGAACATTGATCACGTCTTGAAGTACACACCACAATTACCAACCAGCATGTCCACTTTTCATTGCCAGAGACACTTAAAATGTTCCAATTGAAATGTCATTGTTTTTCCGTTTTATTTTTGAGGCGACGATCGAAAAGCTAACTTGCAATTTCAATAATATGGGTCTAGGAAAAATTCTTTAACAGCATGATGGGTGGCCATTCTATCCACCCCCACCCCACCACAAAAACATGAATCTTTCCTTTAAGGTCCTCAGCCCTTTCAATTTCTAACAGGCACACAAACTGCAGATGGGAACTCAAGCTGCAGCTGGTCGGTGTAGATTGATCATTAAGTGTGTCCTTCACTTGTCTCTTAAAATTGAAGCAACTCGTCCTTTTTAAAACTCTTACACTTTCCGACAGTTACATATTAACCCTTCTCACCCCCAGACAGTCAAAATCCAACTAGGGCTTTGATTCAGGCCTCCATAGCCAAACCATGAATGAGGTTAGGCAAGTACAATTTCATGGGCGTCTAGAGGATTTAGAAGCTCGTATTTGTTATTATTATAATGTTGCAATGTGACAGATTGTAGTATTACCTAAAGACTTCCTGTGTATACACAATGGTGTGCTTCCATATTTTATTGAGAAAAGAAATTCAGAAATAAATCTCATTTTGTATATTTGGCTTGCGGTAACACCATGTGTATATCTACTTTGCTGTGTAGATTTTTGTTCTTAGAGAACTTGTCTTCCTATGTATTCTACTGCCGCGGAGTAGATTTCAGAATTCGGGAGACTACCAAGTTCTGAAAAGAACTGTCCTGCTTCTTAACTAATACCTGGGCGGAAGGTAGGAAATCGGTCAGGACTACTACTTTCGCTTAGTGGATCGGGGGACTTCTCGTTATTAACTTCACTGCCGCGGAGTGAGTTCTTATTTGGTCTCTTCTTAGCCATTCTTTATTGAGAAGTAACTATTAGTAGTACACTTGTACACTTGTGTGTACAACCATGTGTATATCTCTTTAGGAAGAGCTCTGAAAAGAACTGGTTGGGTGTTTTGATCGGCTTGACGTTTAGATTAGTATACTCTGCCCGTCTTCAGGATATCGGTTTACTATACACATTATTTTGCTCAACCTTCCAAACAAGAGTGTAGTCATACAAGACAATTATATTCAATTTATATGAAAAAGGATAAAGGAGACTTGCCCTAATTGTCACGGGGGGGGGGGGGGGGGGGGTGAAAATATGGTTTTGTGAAACCTATCGGTCAGAGAGACAGATGCTTGCAGAAACTTCCCTTAAAGGTAGCAAGGATGTTAACAAACCACATACCTGTATTTTGAGCTTAGCAATCTCAGCCTCGGCCACAGCATTCTTGTACTGTGCCTCTTTTAGTTTGAGCCTCATATCAGCAACGGCTTGGTCCGGGGCTAGGTCAGATGAGGGGGAGGTTGGCTTGCTATTGGAATCACTGCTCATGCTCTCATCCAGGTCGAAGGTATCAACAACCAATCGGCTGTCCTCGTCACCGTCAGACGATTCGCCAGGGAGACCCAGCTCGATGTCGTCTTCTTCGGGTGAGGGCTACCATGGAAAAGAGGGCAGGTGGGGTCCAAAAATGATTAATTTATACAATCGTTTATTCATTAATGTTGATTAAAAACAATCCTTTAATGAGAGTAGACAATCTAGCCGATCATTTGGGGCCCTCATTATGTGAAACTACATCATACAACAAAGGAAAGCAAGAAACTTTGATATCCTGACTTCTTTTCAGACATAATTTATAATTTCTTTTCTAGTGGGAATAGTGCCCATGCTTTTGTTCAACAATGCATTTCAAACACTTCATTGTTCACTCTATCCCAATGTATGGCACCAAATGGTCCCTGACCCTACACAGAATTAAACTAGCTATTTACAATCCATATCCTTGTCTTACATACACATGCAAAAGAGGGATTTTGAAAAACTATGGCTCTTAGGTTCTTGTCATTGGGTCTTCCCCACCAAGCTCCCTCCAACCAACTAACTACCACCCCTTCAAAAATTTAAAAATAATAATAAAAACAAATAGTAATATTAGTTGCAAAGTCTGCTTATTTTGATACCAAACTGTTTCAGTGGCCCAATAGCCCAATCCCCATCTAATTTTGTGTCACGTTGAAACTTATTGAAAGGTTTGTATCTATTATTCATTTTCTACAACTATTTTTTAACTAGTTAATATTTTTTAGCTTCTGTGTATTTTGTATTTTGTTTAATCCATTTTGCTTGTATTCAGCCCCTTGAGGCGGAACAAATCTGCAACTGTTTGCGCTTTATAAATCTCTCTTTATTATTATAATTGTAATTAATTCCCTCCATAAAATCCCCCTCCCCCTCCCCCAGCAAACCCCCACCCCCAAAAAGAAAAAAACACACAAAAAACACCCCCCCCCAAAAAAAACCACCATAAAACAAAAACAAAACTCTGGATTTGCCTCTGACACCACAAAACAAGTTTCTTAAATAAAAAGTGAGGCTTTTGTAGAGAAATAAAACCCCAGATAGACCTTGATTTTAAACACTGAGTTGTCTGAACTAAAACAAAAACTTTAAAAAAAATATTCATTGTAATCTCTTGTGACAGTTTAAAGACTCCATGTTGACAAACTGTTCTTATACTTAGTTAACTTTGTCAAAACCCCTATCAAATGAAAACAAAGCCAGATCAAAAAAAGAAAACAAACCAAAACAATCAACCGAGAAAATATTTTGAGTATAAAAAATAGCAACTGAAAACTATTTGAAAAACTTATATCAACAACTAATTCCTACAAACATTAATCTTTTCCTCCTGGGCATTCTAACCGTTTTTTTTACCTTAATTTGATTTGCAACGTATACAAAAATGAAATAATAAAAAGTACTAAACTAATTTGATTTACAGAGAACCTTTCACTAATTTGTGTTTGCCAAACCCTCCCAGAACACTCATCCGGATATGTCAAACAATGTGTACACTTAGCAAACCACCTCAGAATTACAGAAATATATATCCTGACAAAGGTAGACAATTTGGCAATCTCTCTTTGTAACATTGGGTGCACTTTAAGGACTTGTTTCTATTCAGAATTCTTTGGGACACCCTGTTTTGAGACATCATGTTTTATTGGCAACATCGGCTACTATAAGTAAGAATAATTGAGCAATATGGATGGCATGTCATTCAATTTATAATGCATTCTGACACCATATTTTCAAATTCAGATCAATTTCTTGCACACAGTTTCCAGAGTTTGGCTGAATCAACATTTCAATATGAGTAACTGCCTAAGTTTCCAAACAGCTTATCCCAGATAGAGTTTTAAAATATCATGCACAACCAAAATGACATTCACAGAACCATGTACATCAAAGCATGCCTACAAAATAATACAAAAAACATCACATTCATGAACTTAATCCATCATGACGCCGACTACAAGGTCCATAATACATCACCAGCATGTCACCACGGTTACCATCCACAGGCCAGTCAATCATGCCACATGTGACAGTATACTCACAAAGCCATTGGCTCTTCTGAAAAGAGAGGAGGGGCTATAGCTGTTGTAGTTATAGGGCCATACCATTGACTCGGAGGGGCTTTGCACTGGGGTTGTCTCCCTCATTGCTTTGTCGTGCTGCAGCGACTGGGAAATCAGCTGTGCAACTTCGCTGTTCTCACTGTCCTTCTCCCGCCCAATTAAGAATCTGAAAATATAGAAAGAAAGAAAAAACCCACATAAACAAAAAATCAACATGTCAATTTGCGTGAAGCATGTTGCATAGAAGCAGGCAATGCTACGAAATTGAAGTTAGAGTTGTTCTGGTCGATAAGTACTCACGGCCACAAAAGGAGATTCCCTTTTTATTGCAAGGATGCTTTAATCTAAAGATGATTAACTCTAAATATGATGCAAGTATTCTCCGTTGGTCATGACGTATATCTACTCTGTCCTTGCCAACAGCATTTCCTGTTTCATTATACAGCTTGAAATCAAAAACATTAGAACACACAAATTAACAGCAGATGTATTCCCATCGCAGGCGGAAATACTCTCAAAATATGTAAGAATAGTTAACAACACTCGATTTCAAGTTGTTTTAACTGCCTTCAAACGATAATTTGATTTCCATTTTAAAAACTTCTCATTTGATGCTGAGACCATTTCTCAAATAACATCTCTTTGGGATGGGGCTCTATCTCCTTCGGTAAATTTGAGTTACATATTTCTATGTAAAGATTAAAAGTGAAAGGTTGTAAAAAAAATGACCTTAACTTGAATTATAATGAAATATTGAATTATGTGTTTCAAATTGTTAACAGTCAAATTGTTAACAGTCAAATAATTAAAACCTATCGAAACGTCAAGACCACACCACTCCCACAAAAGAGATTTGAGAGATTGGTTGAACCTGCAAGTTTACTATGTATTTATAGTTACTCCTTATATTAAAACAGCATTCTGAATCTCCCTTAAAAAAACGCCGCCATTAAATATCCATCACGGATGCTCCAACTATACGTCTTAATTAATTATACAGCAATGAGTTGATACAGCATTAAAACAATTCAGTCAATAATTAAATAATACAGGTCCCTTCTAGAAGCTAAGCTGATCAATCATTTCTAAAGAATCCTACCTCAATGTCACTGCACTATACCCATCTCCCTTTTTTTTTTACATTAAGAATTATCACCACGCAGTTGGCGCAAACGCAATTTCCCAGCCTACCACACGCTTAATAACAATTATTTCCTGGTGCATCCATTAAGTCTTTGATCCTAGTAAATGACCCTATTAAATTCTTTTCATGCCACACAAAACCATAGCTTGTAAAGCTTAACAAATAAAAACCTCTGTGTTAGTATTAGACTGCCGAGAAAAGGGTACACGTACTTTATCTAATCTGATTTGGTCCATCATTGAAAGTTTCCACATGTGATATTGAACTTGATAGTTAATAGGCATGCTGAAAGTAATTAATCCTGGGTGTAAACCAGCAAAGGGTGTTGGGGCGAGGGGGGGGGGGGGTTATAGCACATCATCAGCTTTAGGAAATTCTAAGGGAAGATCTAAGGGGTCTCAAGTGTGTTCTTAACTTACATTTTAAGTGACTAACCAAGACAATCCACTGAGGAATTATTGCCTAAAAGGTCACTTGGATGTATTGACTGTGGAATTATGCCATCTCAAGGGGTGAATCTGGGCAGGGGAGTCAGTGTTCTTTTAGGGGGCGGGGGGGGGGAGGGGTATGGGATCCAATTTGCAAACTAGACATACATCTTCGTTCTGTGAGAAAATAGCCCTATTCTCTAAGTTCCGAACCGCCTAGAATTGAAAGGTTAGCGTACACCACGTGATCTCAGTCCATAACAGCATTGTAAAACCAACAAGCCTTTTAAGAATTTTTGGTAAAACTAGCTTTCAGTCGGTAAACCAAGAGTATAGGGTTTGCGGACTGGGTGATGACTTGTTCTAGTTGATGTGGTGCTAAGTGTTGCCGACAAATTATAAGGATTCCAACAGATAAGAAATATTAACCTGTCGCTGCAGCCCTTTATCTTTGATAAAAATGTTCATCACTCAAACTTTGACAACTTCACTGCTTTTTTATATATTTTTTTTAATAATGTCAAAAAGAAATGAGCTGTTACTCCACAGATCATTGAGTATTTTCATCCACCGAGGTTGAACCATGATGTTGAATTGTATTCTCAAGTATTTATTTGATTCTGAATCTAGAACAAACCCTATGACCCTGGGAAGGATACACTGATGGAAAATAGAACGATGGTTTTGATTGGAACGATAATTGCATCGGAAGGAATATAATGGTGTTAACAGAGAACATAATAATATGTCATGCAGTTTGGTTTTTAATAAAATAGAAAGACAAACTGTTGTAATAACTGCCTGTCAAAAAGCATTATTAAGTTTCATACTGAGAGACAAATACACAATAAAAGGTAAGATACTCAGACAGGCCTGCACTTGCACACAATTGTTAAAAGTTTTGTTGAGCAAAGACAAGTAACTATCTCAAATCCAGGTTGTCTACATTTTTCACGGTCATACAAAGAGTATGAAGGGGGAGGGGGAAGGGGAGGGGGGAGCAAAAAGGTGTGTAAAATGTTGATATTTAAATAATGTGCATCAATTTGGAGAGAACAAAAATGTTGATAAGTACTACTTTGGGAAGGGAGGGGGTCCTCAAAATTAACTCTCTGAAGCAAAGATTGCTCAAGGAAACTGCAAAAGCGTAGCACCTTTATGTGTTTTTTTTTATCTAAAAAAGGATCTTATCTTTAGTTGCTGTTCGGCACGAAGTCTAACTGTTTTCTGTTGTTGATCTTGTGAGCTTTTCCTCATCTTTCACATCTGTAATGGGTCTTGGCTAATGTTGCAATGTCAGACAACCAAGAGCTTCAGAGTATGTCATGTGATCCTTGCAAACTAGAACAACGCTGTTATCTCAAAGTGATCTTGTCTCAAGTGGTCACTGGTTCGTTGAGCCCGACCTGCTTCTCTACGCAGCCTTATTAGGGTTCTCGCAATGCTTTGAAATAAAGTCTTGGGTAATTGTTTTTCACTGATTTCTTTTTGTACTACATGTTCTGACGTCAAATCTGGAGCATTGGATAACACTACTTCATGCAACATAAAGTTCCTCCTAATTTGGTTATTAATTATAGGAAACAATATCAGGTACAGTAGCTGTTTAAAGTTGCCAGAGTCATGCCATCGTTCACTGCACATCTTTCATAGCTAGGGCACATCCGTAACAATATTTCAGCATCCTTCAGCCCCCCCTTCTACAGCTGCCCTAGAAACTGCTCGTTCGACCTGCACAAATAATTCCAAACACTCATAGGCACGTTCCTCTGGCCTTCGTCTTTCCGCTGACACCTCTCTCAACAGGCAACGTGACAAACGCACAACAGCGCTAGTGAGAACACATGTTGGAATCTCCATCAGGAAAGCTACGAACAAAATCTTCGGCTGGAGGAAGACTTAGAGGAAATCCTGATGCGTGGACATTCCGTGGATGCTAAAGATGGTTTACTCTAGTGGAGAGACTAGATCAAGCCCATATAACAAGAGAGGGTGATAAGTTCAATGCAAAGGTCAATTAATAAGAGGTTGCATCCCGATAAAACTAATGATGAAGATTTCAGAATCGGCCTCTACAAAATGTTTCTAATTCTAAAACTTCTTTGACAACAATAAATCAAATTATTTTTATTATTATAATTAGAAATAAACCAAATCAGTCATTAATTATCTAGTCAACTAACTTGCTCCATGATGTAGAACAACGTCACGTAAGACATAGCTAGCAATTTATACAGCTTGGTCATGCATGACTTTAATGATCAGATGGCCAAAACAAGGTTTCTGTACTTTGCTCTTGAAGGCCAACATAGCCCACCCCCACTCCACCTCAAATTACGGGCAAGCTTATTTGATTACATTCAAAAGGCAGGAAAGACGAAGAAGGAATCAGTACTGTATAACTTTTAGAAGAGGGACTTTCTCTTTTTTTGACTTCTTAGGGTCATGGTTCGTATCCCACAATCTGTTTTTTTGAGTTTTATCCATTTGTAATTTCATTCCTCACTTCATATTGAAAAAGACTCAAGACTCAAAACCAAAGACTCACACTTTTTTTTATGTAACTTCAAAATATTTGTATTTCTCATTCTGTATTGTCATTTATATAATTGTGTTTGATTGCCATTCTTGTTGACATGTTGCATTTGCTGTGCCTTGGCATCTATTTAAGATGGAACGGCACATTAGAAATACTCCTTATAATGAATATTCTTACTGTTATTATCTTGCCACCCAAAAAGTGATTTTGTTAATGTAGGATGGGGAGGGTTTGATGAAAAACTGCAGTGGATAATACAGGTGTATGCAGAATATTCATCATTTAAACTTTATATATTAAACATCACTGTCGAACAGGAAGTATTCTATCTTTTCATAAAAAGGTGTGATAATTGATGGCCTGATCCGGCTAACCTTGGCATTTGGAGATCGCATTGGTTTCTATTCTTATTGAATACTTTTCCCAAGCTTGATCCGTCGACAAATTGATCCCTCAACCTGGCCAGGAAGTCACGGCTCAAAGAGAGGGTGAGAATGCCTGAGATGTCTGACGATCTTCTCTGAGATCACGTTTCTCGTATATTCAACAACAGGGTCTTCAGATGCTTTCTATTTTGTGTTTGACTTCTCTTCACAATGACCATCTTCTTCTTCTTCTTTTTCTTCTTTTTATAGCTTTGGTTGACATTGAATTCAATTTCGGTTGTCAACTGATGAAATAAGATGGGAATTGATCTACAAGGTTATGTTGTTTTTGGACTGACTTAATGTGCCGAGGCTATTGGGACACAAGGCACGAAAAACGGAGATAACTTCAAAGGTTCATCACTAGAATTGATTTGATTTGATGGCTCTACATGAAAAAATGCACAAATTTCATTTCATTTCGTTTATTCTGATGTGAAGCCAAGGACTCTCAGAAAAGCGAACTTCATCATTGTACTAGCCAAGAAACCCAATGGTGAGAAGACAAGGAAGGAAGTTTCAGTTTGAGATGTGGGAGGAAAACCCCACTCAGGTTTTCACTCTTTGTTTCACTCTTTCCTTCAATTTATTTTCAGAGTGAAATTAAGAGTGAAATCAAGAGTGAAAACCCGAGTGTGCTTTTTTAATGGAAAGACAATAAATCAAACCAAATTAAGAAGTTTTCTGAGGGAGGGGGGTCTTCAAATGCGAACCGACGGCATTTCAGATGAAAACATTTCTTCTGGAGGATTGTCACTGGTGTGAACTTTATAATTAGTGAGCTTTCAGACATGGACTAATAAATTTATATTCCACTTAATATCAGTCCATACTGTGTCTTTAGATACAGATGAGACAGGTGTTGGAATGACGGAGAGCGATGCTCTTTCTTGGCACTGCCTCTTTGAGAAAGGAAACATAAGATTGATGAATGAGGTTTGCTGGAGCATAAAATGGGAAAGAGAGATAAGAGGGTTGGTTACAACAACTCATCAATCTGTCTTTTGCATTCACTCGTTGGCTGAAGTATGGGGTTCGAGTGACCTTTAGATTCGAAGATGATTACAAAAAACTTCACAGTTTGAAGGTTTCTGAGTCCGGTACTTGTGATGTCGCTACCGAGATGGTAAAAAGATAACTGAGCAATGAGGCTTGATTTATATCCTTGATGTGGTAACTGAATCTGTTGAGAATAATCTGAGACTATTGTAATAATGATGTTATGAAACATAACAAAGATCTGAATGATTGTTTACACGTTTGAAATATTTCATCGCGTGTCTCCAACTTCAAGTAATAAACCACATGTCCCAAACTTCACAGATCTCCTCAGTGCCAATTGTTTCACCATGATGGGGGGCAGTGGGGGATGAAACCAACGCTAATCTGAATTTTCCAATGAAGATTAAATGGAGAGACCCATTGGATCCCATCACTCCATAACTTACAAAGTAAAGCTTGGATGAATGAAGTCCAGTCATCATCATCATCATCATGGGTTTGTCCTTTACATGAGTTTCTGATTAATACCAAACTTCTCAATGCCGCTTCATCCTCTTCCTGATCTCTACATAACTCCATCTCTGAAGCCAATCAAGAAACACTTGTCTTCTCCTCCTCCCACTCTCTCCCCTTCAAATCATCCTTTAATGACATCCGTCTGTAAACTCTTGCCTCAAAATATTTCCACTTCACTTCTGTCTATGTTCAACAACTTTCAATAACCACCAACGAGCCGTTCCCTTCATTGATTTCTCAGCACCTCAGCATTGGTAACTTTCTCCATCCAGTAACACCACACTATTTCCAGTACTACGTCAAACCAAACTACTGAAGGGTAACTCCGCTATTACTAATACCTTACATTGACCACAGACATCAGAAAAATATCTTATTTTCTGTAGGGTCTAATTGATAGAGCTACATAAGCAGAAAATAGTTCTCAACAATTTTCTGAAAAGCAAACATGAGCAGGATACCAGTCACAAAATGGTATTTTGGCTGGTAGCCTCATTCTGGTAAGCATATTTCTGTTGTGTTTAGCTAGTATTTGTGCTTAAGCAGCTTTATGAAATTGGGTCCTGATAACATTGAAATTTGTTATCAACAAAAAGGGGTCTCTAGCCAATGACGCTAGGGGTGAGGGCCTGTCAGTAATGAAAATATGACAGGGGGGGGGGGTTGTCATGAGGTTAAACACTTTGAGATCCATTGTTAACTTAACATATGTACCGTAATGTTTACAGTTAATTTAATTACTGCACAGATGTCATGTTACTTGTGAGAGAATGCAAGTTGATGGGAAGAGCAAACCTGAACGAGACCCCACATCACTGCGGACACGCACTCTCACTGAGAGATGTCCCGCCTGTCATTCCAGGCATTTTGTGAGGCGTTTTTATTGTCGACGGGGCAGCATATTAAACAACTGCTGCGCAAGAAATGACAAGGCTCATTGGGTTAGTCGTAACAGTGTTGGTTCATAGCGTGAGGCAAACTCCTGTTGTGATATATATGAGGGCATGCAAGTAATTAATGTATTCAAATTTTTCTTTTCGATGAGAGGGGGGGGGGGGAATAATGGTCAACAATTTTTAACAAACATTTTTAAAAGGTCTGACTGTTTCTTCACTGACAACATTAGATCCTCAGGGTACCAAACCGAGATTGTGAGACTTTTCTGATAATGTATAATGCAAAGCCATGAACAGGTTTGAAAATTAGTCTGGGGTATGAATAGGGCCCCTTTGAAACAATCAAGGGCGCATCTGGAACCACAAGATGTTCTGTACACCATGAGCCACAACTAGAACTTCTTTTGGCTTTAGGGCATCATCAATGAATCTCCGTCCTCTGAATTGAAAATAGAAGAGATGAGATTCGACAAATGTGAACATTCCAGAAAAACGACACACTGGCCTGGCTTCCCCTTATTCTAGATTGGGAACCCGCCAGATGTTACAAGTCAGGAGGTTTACAGACTCTGTGCATCACTAGAAATACGAGACTACAGGCTTAGACACACTGTGGACTATTTCTTTCACCCTTTGGTGATTGCTTTACTTATTTCAAGAAAATTTCAAATCTCAAGGAGGTTTTCAAGAAAATCCTGAAATCAGGAAAAATTCTTAGAAATCCCAAACCTGGTTCTATTAATGCATGTAAAAGAACACAGAAAAGACTTGTCCTATAATCACATATCATGTACAGCAATTTGCCCAACATTAATGCGATAGTCATTATCGCACTTATTTTCTGCAGCCAGGTGTACAGCACATTCTGGACATGTGTGAAATACTTGACATATCACATATAAGTGGCACCTGTTACCTTTATGGTGTGTAATAATACACAAGGTCATGAATACTAAATGAATGGTGGTGGCATTTAGACAAGTGTCCCTTTACATTGTGATCTCATATCTTGCCTGTAAATGTCTCCAACACAGCCAGGGGTAACATCATAAAACATGAGATGCTACACATCGCCTCACAAAGTTCAATACATGAACATTTATTAATATGTATGACTGCCTCAAGCTTCTGCATTAATCAGTGATATTTTTATCCCCGCTGGGTTTGGCTTTTTCTGAAAATTATTCATCAACAGACTTCTGAAATGCTGTAAGTGCCCAACATGACATAAGTTTTTGACAACAAAAGTGGCACCTCACTGTCAAAAGAACAAGCAGAAGTTCCATTGCTGGCACCAGAAAGTCATATTTCTCATATAGTTTTTCAACAAAAATTGTTTGGGGTTCAGCCAGGGGCCGACTTCACTAAAGTCCCTGTTTGCGATCTCCTCGCTGTCACACTTGCGATGAGATCGCTAACCGCAAATCTATCGCTCTTGCGACGTCGCTGATTTTGCGCTTCACTTAAGTAATCGCAGTTATATGATATAAAAAGGAATATAAAAGTTTCGTTTGAGGCTAAAAGTAGTGACCTGTGGCATAACCCGCCAGCAAAATTGTCAGTCGTTGCATGGTGGACGTCGTACATGTCAAGAGTTTGTTGCCACGGCTCATTTACAAAATAAATGCATACATTGCAGTTTAAATGTAAATCGGTTTCATGCTGGTGTATCAAAAATAACATGAGGACCATAATAATGTTCAAATTCTAGGCATTCATTTAAAAAAAATTAAAACCAAAATCAAATTCAACTTGTTTCATTTGTATATAATGAATTTAATCTAATTGTGCAAATACATTGTAACATTAATGAGATTGATGAAAATCTGACATAACGTAGTTAAATTCTGGTTAAATTTATGTATGAGAATGAGAGTTTTTCTTTCTGACATATGTAATTATTTGACACTATCAAAATGACGAATCGTTTGAAATAATCCTAGAGAGTTGTCATCATAAAAAATTCTATAAAATAATACTCTCATTACTTTACTAAGCTTGCCAGCACATATACAAATTAATTAGGTAATTAATTTCCGTAATAAAGTTTTTGTGAAATCGTTATCCAATATCCATCACTAAGCTGCAAAGGATTTTGAATTCAGCGATCCGTTTCGGCGTTTGCGATGATCCAAAAAGGCGTTAGTGAAATCGTCCCCGGATCCCCTGCAAATTTTTGCTGCTCAAATAAATTTTGTTTGCAATATCTTTTTAATTAAAAGCTTCACGTATGAAACCATGAAAGTTTTGCGCAAACCAGGAAACCTTGAGTTCACATTTACCTGTCAAGGAAACAAAACCTCGCAATTCATCAGGGCCCAACATTCAAATTTGCACGAGGCTTTCACAGTCTATTTTGCGGTGATGTTTTCTTAGAGCAAACGAGACCTTATATGAACCCAGGGCATTGAATGTGACACTTCAGAGTAATCACATTAACCATCCAAGTTGACATTGGATGCAAATTCTATTCTTCATCTTGAGGGATTTACGCTAAATCATTACAGGAAGTGGACTCAAGTCAAGTGCTTTGGACTTCATCTGTAAAAAGCTACTCTCGCTGGCAGGGTTGGAAAGTTTCCCCTGAAATATTGGCAGTTGTTCGTCTGGACACTGCCGCGCCTGCTCTAATTGATTATCTATTAACCAACTGATGGGATTGCGACACGATGTTGCACGTTTGCTGGTCCAATAAACAAACAAGTTGGGCTTGAATTATTGAGCGTTTTACATGTGTTATGCAAAGTTCATTTACGGCGGGTACACAATAATTAAGTGCAATAGCGCTGAATAAATGGAGGGATGCGAAGTTCAACACTAGGCCACTAGGCACTGGTTTAGTTTTGAGTTTTGTTTTTAAATGCCACTTTAATGCGATGGATCTTTGTAGTAACAGATAGCAATGACCAGTTTGAACAATTTGTGTGTCACAAATGGATTTGCATCTCTGTGACAAATGAGGGCGCTAATTGATGACATCACAATAGGAACTCAATTCAATAAATACAAAGCTACACATGAAAAAACAAAACTTCGAAACTTTGGCAAAATCAATGTTTGTCCAGATTTATTGATGAGGAACTTCAAGATTCCAAGTACGTTTCACATTCTGCGATTTATGAAAAAAAGAGTGAACAAATTGGTTGTACGATCTCTAGGAATGTATGGAACCTTTATGCAGATAACTCACTCCAAAGATTTATTTGTATTTTATCAACAATGAACCATAAATTTAGGATCCTTCCTCATTCTATCAAAATCCAACCATTATGGTAACTCAACACTCAAACTGTTGTATTATGGTGGTACGCCTGATCCCATGTGAAGCATAAATCAGTTTGTTAGTGCATGCAGTCCTCAGTCCAACAGAATCAAACAAAACATGCAGATAGATTTTGATGGGTTGGAGATGGTTAGGGTTAACTAGGCTGTATCTCCATGTGCTTTGCCTGAACAATCCAACACCCTAGTTTCTTAGTAATCATCTGCCTAAAACCTCCACCTGGATAGACAGACCATTGCCCTTTGCCCAACTTTGGCAGCACATTTTGAGCTACTAGCAGGTATAAAGTAACAGATTACCTCAAACTGCTGCGACATAGCTCAGATATTTACGTAAAGTGAACAACCTTTCTTGTTTACCTTTAAACTAGAGGTATTATTAGCAAAACCCATAATCCCTTGGGTGCACGCTATGCTGCATTCAAATACTGCAATCTTAAACGCTCACTTTGTGGCTTATTGTGTTGCTAAATAAGTAACAAGTTTACATCAAATTGACATTTTTAAGGTCAAAGCAGCTTAGAGAAAATCTGCTCAGTTTAGAGAAAGAGAACACAATGTAATTTGTTTTGCTGTAAAAATAAATAGTAAAAGGTAGTTTGAGTCTTGTCTCTAATTTGAATACAAATCTCTTTTCAAAAACAAAAACAATAGCAGAAAATAGCATCATTAAGATGGGTTTAAGGAAAGGCTTCCACAGGATCAGTTAAAAATATCTTGAGGAAAAAATCATTGATTGACAAACATTGAATCTTGCTGCAAGTTTGACAAGCTGGCAATCGGAAGTACAGAAGTAATTGCTCCCAAACCAGAAGTAAACTTACCTCACCAAGAAAGTCTATTCCCCTAATTCCATAGCCAAGATAACACACACTGAAAACTCATTATGCCAATGATCTTCAACATGTCTTTAGGAAGGAGAGAGGAAAAAGGAAAAACATAAAAAGAATCCAGCAGGAGCAGAAATGATTCAACACTTCCTACCTCATTGAACAGGTCAAGACAGATGGTGAATTCATCTTAGGTTAATTGATACCATCCAGACAGCTAGCTGACAATCTCAGGGTCAGTCAACCAACGATGATGGCAGAGGAAACACATCTCCAAGAGGAAAGTTTGAGGAGGGGGGTAATCGTTAACAGACCAGAGATAACGCTGAGGATGAGGCTTGTCCCGATCAATGCTGGTTGATGGCCACAGATGGCTGGTGCATGGATCCACCAAATATGGGCTGCCTGCATGACTCGCATAGTTCTTGTTTGGGTTGGAGAGTTGGGTTCTGAAATGGAGGGGGGGATGAGGTTGGGGGGGGGGGTAGACACCATCCTCACCATCTTGTAATGAGGTTCACTGACGATGCAGACGGATGTTCATATTTGTCAGTCAGGTTGACGATGAGTGATAACCCTTGATATCACAATGTGAATAAACAATCTTCGACATGAATTAGCTACAACCATGGCTTCTTGTTTGATGAGTCAGCGCTTATTAGGTTTTCTTGCCAACAATATTCACATGGCAGAGGATTGTACAATGGAAAGTTTATTGTGTCTTCAAGCTTCAGGACCTAATATCACTCACTTGTCCAAAAAGTGAAATTAAAAAATGACGATCTTTAATTTGATTATGGAAGTTGTCTCTGATGATTCATATGCGCACAGGATTGGCAGATTGTTATTTTTGTTACAAGATCAAAGTAAACAAACACCACATCAGTAGTTCAATTCCTGCTGTGAATAAAATGAACCTTTCTCAAAAACATTGGTTAAAATCCGCTTCAAATTTTAAGGAGTGCCATTTTTTCGCAATCCTCGGTCAAGGTTAAGGAGTGCCAGGAAAGAGCGATTGCGCTCACATTATTATTATTATTATTATAAAAAGATCCAAGATACCGACTGAGAACCGAATCCTAGACTTACCTAGACTAGAACCAAACATTAAAGGCTGAGCCCTTAACCCATAACTCCTTGAGTTTGCATTGAGGGAACCTTTCTCAATCCTCCAAAATCAACCAGTATGAATCTAGGCTAGTCCACCATATTACATAACCCTGTCCCCAATAACACAAAAGGACCCCATATAACGCATGCAGCATACCATTATATTTGTAGCCGTGCAAAACCAATCCTTGGAATGGTTTGTAAACCTTCCTCAATCCTCCAAAATCCTTATACATCCCCTTCAGCCATGCTTCCCTCAATCCATCATAATCGTCCAGACTTCATTATACGTTTGCCCTCAATCCTCCATCATCATCAAACAAAAAAGGCCTCAATTCTACAAAATAATTGAAATCCTGTCCTTGATTTTGGAGGACTCAGGAGGGTTAGGGTTAATGAACCATGGGAAATCAACATCTGATATTGCAGATAACTCTATTCAAAAACAACATTCCCTAGACTGCACTAAATATAAATATTTCTCCAAAGAATATTTGTAACTTTTGTCAACTAACATTCCAATTGCTTGCGAAATGAAGTGCTATGGCTAAAAAATTAAAAATAAACTAAACAAATGTTTTTGTCAGCTTTCAGTTCCCAGAGCGATAAATTTTCAAGATCTCTACTGTCACATGGAATTAACACAAACATTAGAAGCAGCCATATTTTCAGATTTTATGCAATAAAAGCCCAGATGGGAGAAACATTTGTAAAACCATTCAAAACAACTTCACAATTTGACGATAACATGACAACCAAAATATTTCCGGAATCACAAAACATTTCGGTTGTCATGTTATTATCTCTCAACCAATCAGAACCACTGAACTTTAAAAGGCAAACATATCATACATACCAAAGAAAGGTCTCACAAAATTGGAAAGTCTGTCACGAAAGAAAGCTGGAATTTGTTACTCTTGAGAAATATAACCCGAACACTATCAACCTTAGCATCGTCAGTTTATATAGCTGTGCGTTTGTTGAGTGGGGGAAAAAAACAATCAGGGGTGTACCGCACTCACAAAGCAGTGAGTTGAGTACCAGTCGAGTTGAGTACCAGTCGATTAGGGTACCAGACAGGAACTGGTTACTTACGGGCGCCATCTTAGCTCATGTAGACAAGAGTATAATCCTTGTAAGCTACCAAGGACGGACCTAATAATCTAATTAGCAGATAGTTACATAAACAAGGATGTTACAATACATACAATGTACTTGTCAGTCAGGGGTTACCATTGATTAATGGCCACATTTATGTTTTTAAAGGGTGTGGACCCCATTGATAATTAGGCTCAAACTTTGTTTTGACAAAAAAATTAAAAATTCACGGACGACGCGTTTGGTTAGATGAAAGATAATCATGGAACAAAACATCCTGTGGAAGGAGTATGTCTATGTGATACATTGTCACCTTCAGTGTCTTGTTTTGTGTAGGTCTTTAAAGCAGAACTTTACAGCACAAGTCAAAGTGCTAACTGAAGGAGTCAGTATGGTTTTTGTGGTAGCAGAATTAGCAATGAAATCTGGTATGTTTTGGCAAAGTGTATATGCTGAGAACTTGGCTGTGTCTGCTGCCACAGCATTCTGGTCTCCTGTTAGACAGGTTTCAAATGAGCCCTATGGCTAATCAGGTCAGGTTGAGGATGCGTGAATCAGACTTATCAATAAAAATGTGTACGCTTACGTTTTAATTGTTTTCTAGAGGTAGCAGAATAAAACAAATCTAACAAGGTTTTATTTCCATTCAGATTCCAGAAATTGCCTGAAAAAAAGATCTACAACCTTAAAACAGATGTGCAATTTTGTAAAATTTTCAAACAAAAACTTACACAAAATACAAAACAAAAAAAGGGACAAGAGGAAATAGCCGAGGAAACAGCCGAGGAAACAAAACTTTGTAAACCGTGTTTTTCAGTTTTCTATGGCACTGCTAAACAAAAGGTGACATCAGATGAAAAGTTACATGCCTTGCATTACAAATATTTTAATTTTTCTGAAAACAAAAACAGTCAGATGCCAAACAGGTTACAAAATATAACCTGTTCACCAGTAAACCGATCAAAACTCTTAAAACAGTCTTCAGAAATATGCCCCAGGACTTCATGAAAACCCATCCACAGATCTAATGAATAGTTCTACGACCAAATTGACCCGTAATCAAATGTATGCACGCAATATCGTTAAAGCACTTGTTAAGAATGCTCAACATCTGTTTTGGCCGTAACAATTATTTTGCAATTACCTTTGATGCCGCTGTTCATAGGCATGGATTGAGACTGATCAAGTGGATTAATTAAAGCCATTAGAAAATAGAAATAGCCATGGATTTATGCCCTTGAGCTTGGGGGGCTCATGTAGGTGGATTATGGACTGTAGTAGGGGTAGTAGGTAGCAGGGGCAGTAGGGGTAGTATGGGCACTAGGGGGAGCAGGGGTAAAATGGGCAGCCCGGGCAGTAGGGGCAGCACGGGAAGTAGGGGTAGTAGGGGTAGTAGCGTAGATGGGGCAGATGGGGCAGTAGGGTTAGTAGGGTTAGTACCATGCCAAAAAATCACTCCCCTAAAGACCAATCCTCTTTGTAAACTATTTATGACAAATACAAAAGCCCATGAGAATTAAAAATGCTAACTGATGACAAGTAAACAATTTGTTTTGCCATTCTCTGATGATCAGATATGACCCAAGTTCAAGGGACATTCCAACCCTCACCTTTCACTGCAGCTTAACTCCAGCCTTCTTCGACTCAGATCCATTGAATCTGGTCGCATGCCGTTGGGAAACATTCCATTGTCCCTTCTGGGACTCCGTAGAATAACTCCAATCGGACTGTTGACCAACTCCATACTTCTGTTCAATCTTTCTCATAAATATAATAAATATATCTAGAGAGAAAAATTGGTAGCCACAGAAACTTCATGAACACAGATCCATCAGGCACATCATTTAGTTTACATCCTCGACATCAAATATACCAGAATGACTTAATAAAGAACTCTCAGCAACACTGATTTGTTTCTTTTTCCAGACAGCACTCCAACACGTAAGTTTTTCAAGCATGAAAATCCTTCAAGTTGTCTCTATATATTCCAGTGTATAGTTTCCTGTCCAGGCATAACACTGAGATCCAAGTATTGATCTGTTAAAATCCAACAAGTTGTGGCACGTTCAACTCTCAGCATCCGTTGGAATCAAAATAGCCACTGATTAAGAACTCAATCCAACTTGTTAAAACAACCACTTCCATAAACTACCTAGTCACATCAGTCTTGTTGTTTTTTGTTCTACCCGCAAACACATAGACATGCATGGAATTTAACTGCACACTATATCATGATTCACTTTTGTTTTCGGTGTGCACTGTGATAGACTATATGGATATATAGTTCTTTTGTTTCAACAGGAAAAGGAATTTCCTGCTTGTTTTGCAGGTAACCACAGGATGTGTTAACATATTATCCCTGTATATGATATTAGCAGAAAAGAACAAAGATGGCCGGTTTCCCGAAACCATGTTAATGGGTTATCACACGCCAGCCTAGGTCATGCTAACACCTTCTTTGACATGTTCACTTCAATAATATGTATTGGTTCTCATTATACCAAAAAGGTACCAGACCATTTCTCCTTCCAGCCTCAGTTTGGTGACACATATTTGAATGGAAATAAACAAAGATGGAGTCATTGTGATAAAAGACTGCTATGCGCTTTGGCTTTACCCAGTGTGGGATAAGATACAATGCTGACAGAGAGGACCGAAGCACAGGCTGTTGCCAAGGATAGGGTCAGGTAGAGGACAAACATTGCAGTCTTATTATCCAGCCATTATAAACACATTTTAAGGTCAGTTTGATTAACTTGTTAATATTATCATAATTATAATTATATATTGGTATGTTTTGGTGGACAATAAGATAAATCTAGTTTTCTGCATGGCTCTCATCGGGACAAGATATGATGAAACTTATTCAATAACAAAATGTCAATGTCTGCAGTCACCAAAATCATTTAGAAGCAGTGGAGGTGGGGGAGGGACAAAGGGTTTCAGTTCCCCCAAATGTGTCCGTCCTGTCCCCCCCCCAGTTTGCCACCTCCCCAACACACCTGCCATCGGGGACCTCCCTACTCTCCCTCTTTAGTTTGCACCTGAACTTTTTTTGACAACAGCTCCCATTGGTTTTGTAGACACTTTCCAACTGGGGACCTTTACCCAACTGGGGACCCTATTTTCCTCTTTTGTTCTAGGTGTCCCCCCTCCCTCCCACTTGATGTGTATATCTACCCACCAACACACACTGAAACTGAGTATTAAGTAGATTGAATTTTTGTTTTTGCAACAGTTGGCGCTTACATCATTATCTTCATTTTATTTATAACAAACTTTGCTAGACAAAACACTTTCCACACTACCATTGATGTTTGGCTATTCGCTCTTCCAGTTTACGTTTTGGATTCATTGGAAATCAGATATTTGATTGCCCCCCACCATTTATTTTCCCCTCACTTGCCAAGTTGTCCTACAAAATGAGTCCGGCGCCGCTGTTGTTTAGAAAACCAGATTTCTAATACCTATGGTCGATGTAACATGAGTTTGGTTCCTTTTTAATAAGTTGCCAGGAAGTGTTTTTTAATAAATTCAACATATTCAGTCATAATTTCCAAGGAAACAAGAGGGTATCTAGTAG
Source organism: Plazaster borealis (assembly GCA_021014325.1). Lineage (NCBI taxonomy): Eukaryota > Metazoa > Echinodermata > Asteroidea > Forcipulatida > Labidiasteridae > Plazaster > Plazaster borealis. Next base: position 24,068,826 of record CM037471.1, on the reverse strand, counting down.
AAAGATATTGATATTTATTTGAAACTGCTTTGAGATTCCTTTGAAAAAACTCCGGGTAAGACAATCAGTCACATATTCAGTCTAAGACTTGCCAGGGAGGGGCTAGAGAGGTCTGCTCCTGTACCGAGGTAAATCAAGACCCCACTGAACAAGCAGATTGGGTTATTTTTTAATTTTTAGGGAATGAGGCGGTCACGATCTGCTACTCACAACACCGACAACGTTGAGTCATCGACCGGTTACACATTTGAAATATTAATATCTCCATGATATAAACCAATTGAAAAGGATAACATGACTGATGGCATGACTTCTTAGGATGTTTGGCGCCGAGATCAGTTCCATCCCAGGTAACCTTTTTTTTACCTCAGTAATTGGCTCAGTATCTTTTCTTCGTGTGTTGAAATTACTACTAGCATAAGCCTTTACCTTAAAGGCTGTACTTATGAATCAGCGACAAACAAATCAACGTCTATTCTTACTTGAATTAAAGCAACAAAAATACTGCAGTTTATTTAAAAAGTTGGTTCAATTCTGATGGGTTCCTGTTTTAATTTGAATTTCATGGAGATTTTTCTTTTGTTTAATGTTTGATTGTTTTTCTTTTTTGCACATTTTGGAAGTCCCCGGCCCCATTCCTTAGTGCTACAGAAGCACAATTTTGCTTCCCAGATTAAGGTTACCAGCCAAAATGCCATATCACGCGTACCATCTGTGACTGGTTTCCTGCTTTGTTTCGCTTAACAGAAAATGTTTCCACCAAATTGCTCTATGAAATTGGGCCCTAAACAATTAGCATCACAGGTCCCAATGTCCTTCCCAGTGTATGTGATTGGCAACGAGATAGATACATTTTCTTCAAAAACAGCTTCTTTGTGGTTTTTAATTTTCTCCACCAGAGTTAAAGAAAGTTTAGATTTAAATCTCCTGGTTTATCATGGAATAAATTGCCCGAGCCAGTTTCATTACGCTAGGCAGAGAATGAAGAGATATTCCTATTAGGCAAAGATTAGTGACGCAGCAGTCACAGACAATATCTGGCCTCATGCTTAACCACAAAAAAACAGAGTATCCCATTGGGCTGGTAAATTCTGCTTTGTACGTTCCCAAAGAAAGCTTCATTAGCCTAGATTATGAACACGTTTCACAACAGTATTTCCCCTGCCCATTCAAATGAGAGGCGGCCCACTTGCAGTGACCACTTTCGTAATTTTTTGCCAATAACACCAGCTCACTGTGAAGATTTGCTGTGATGGAAAACTAATGAAAACATTTAAATTTTGTGCACTTTTTTGAGCTTTTTCCTTGAAATAATATTTTAAAAAATATATTTATTTTCTCCCACTTGCCCCCCAATGAAACTGTCTAGTTATGCCACTGCTGATGACCTGCATCTGTCAAACACTTTAATGCCAAGTAGCTTATCGCACCAATGAATTGTTCACTTGCCAACATCACTGTTTGTCTAGCGAGAGAGGAAGAAGAAAGAAGTTCAAAGGCACAGTTTATCATCCAAATCTAGAAATCTGTTTCATGGTTGTCACAATACATGGCTGTGATGCTCCGGGCAGAATGATTTTCAACTACAATGACTCGCAACTGGGTTCAAACACCTGTACACCTTTGGACATAATACGCAAACCCTGAGTGAGGAAATAACATGGAGGGGTGTCTACAGACATTTCTCTCCGACCATTTTCTTGGCGCTGCAGGAAATCTAAACTTGGCGAGCATAAATTAGCATCAGAACCAGTCACCAAAACTACATCATGGATTGCATTTTAGGTGGTAACCAATATCTGCAAAGCAGAATTCTGCTTAGCAAAATTGTGTGTTTAACAGCTTTTTGATATTGACATCACAAGAACTTGTATAACACTTTTTTGGGGCAGTTTCTATGTTTCTTTAGTCAAAAATAAAGGCAATAATCTAACTAGTTTTTTTGTTCTTTAGTCAAACACAAAGGCAATACTTTAACTAGCCAGTATTCAACACCTGCAGTACTTAAATCAAATTATTTTTAAAATTGTGACCCTTTAATGGGAGGGGGCATGACCAAACCCCCTCACTTCTATCCCCATGGGCTATTCTTCTACCCTACTTGAGCGCAGTCACACTCAGCCATGCTCAATAGTAACCTACGCATACATTGATGTCACATGTGATTCATGTGCACCTTAGTCGAAGAAGATTGCGGACAAATATTGGGTCAACCACAGCTCAATCCCACATGGGGTAGAAATCAACTTCAGCACTCAGTATCGAAGAATCTTGGTCAGAAGATGCTCATACTTTTTTATCCCTTAGTTTTTCCAGGGAATTGACGGAGAGATAAAAAGACTGAGGAGTTACACAATCTGATCACACACACACACACATGACCATGGGACTTTCCAACCCACTGATGAATCAAAGTAGGCGGAATGCCCCCTAGCTTCCTAGTTTAAAGCTAATCAAAATGCCCGGCAGCCCCATTCTTAAAGGTCGGCAGAGTACCACCGCACACACACCTGCGAACCTGGGGGGTTTGCTGTCAGAATGAAGACTTAAAAGATGGATTAGTAAGAGAACTGACAATTGTGCCGAGAGTGGGATCTTTTGCAGACCAGGAGCCGAGGACAGAAAAAGAGGGTGAATGTTCGCCATAATTGCACAGGATGAGTGAGAGACAGGGATTAGGATTTTGCAGAAGAAAGTAAGAGAAAGAATGAAAACAGGGAGAAATGTAAGATAGGTTAACACAGGATGGTTGGTAAAGAAATGGAACAACGAAAGTATAGCGATGCACTTCTGGATCCCAGAAAAAAAACCGGTAGGGTGGTGGGAGAGAGAGGAAGCCAAGGAAAGAAGGAAAGGATGTGGGTTGCCATGAGGTAAAAAAAAGGATGCGTGCAATGGCAGGAAGGATGATGAAGAGCATAAATGAAAAACGCCAAGGTGGATGGTGGTGAGAGATGGATTAAGAACACAATCGACATGAAAAGCATGAGGGTCAATGGACAGGAGTGGATTCAGAGTGTGTGTTGTATCCACAGGGAAATATGGGACACATCTATCAACATTGCGATGAGAGAAAATGAATTCAATGTTATTGGTTCAACGGCAACTATACAGCATGTGACATGCCAAGATTGAAAAAAAATGTGCTAGAAATCAATGACAGAAGACAGAATAAAACACAAAAAGGGTAAATCAAAATGCATCCAATGCAGAAACCTACATGTGGTGCTGAAGAGCATATCAACTTAGTAAAGAGTGAACATTGATTCTGAAGCCCCCGGGACTAGAGTGGGAGCATATCGACAGCATCGAATGCAAAATTCGTGGGTGTTCATTAGCCGAAGACTATGATAGTTTCAACAAGTTGAAAAACAAACAGGCGTGTTTAGTCTTTCTAAAGGTGAGACGTAGTCCTTCTTTGACGCATGAGGGGAAAGTATCATTTCATCCCAAAGGATACTACTGGGCAGGCTAATGAGTTTGTGTGGGTGTAAGAACAGGAAAAACATGGCTTTTAAGAAGGATGTTATAATGTGTGTCAGTATTTCTAGTACAAAAAGGTTTTTATTGAATTATCTTGGGGTGTGATGTAGTGTTTGTGGGAGTGGTTTAATATTGGGGATAGTGGGAGCGGTTTAACATTGCAGTGAGTGGGTGTGGTTTAATATTGGGGATAGTGGGAGCGGTTTAACGTTGCAGTGAGTGGGTGTGGTTTAGTATTGCAGACAGTGGTTGTGGTTTAATATTGGGGATAGTGGGAGCAGTTTAACGTTGCAGTGAGTGGGTGTGGCTTAGTATTGCAGACAGTGGGTGTGGTTTAATATTGGGGATAGTGGGAGCGGTTTAACGTTGCAGTGAGTGGGTGTGGCTTAGTATTGCAGACAGTGGGAGTGGTTTAATATTGGGGATAGTGGGAGCAGTTTAACGTTGCAGTGAGTGGGTGTGGCTTAGTATTGCAGACAGTGGGTGTGGTTTAATATTGGGGATAGTGGGAGCAGTTTAACGTTGCAGTGAGTGGGTGTGGTTTAGTATTGCAGACAGTGGGTGTGGTTTAGTATTGCAGACAGTGGGAGTGGTTTAATATTGGGGATAGTGGGAGCGGTTTAACGTTGCAGTGAGTGGGTGTGGTTTAGTATTGCAGACAGTGGTTGTGGTTTAATATTGGGGATAGTGGGAGCAGTTTAACGTTGCAGTGAGTGGGTGTGGCTTAGTATTGCAGACAGTGGGTGTGGTTTAATATTGGGGATAGTGGGAGCGGTTTAACGTTGCAGTGAGTGGGTGTGGCTTAGTATTGCAGACAGTGGGTGTGGTTTAATATTGGGGATAAAGGGAGCGGTTTAACGTTGCAGTGAGTGGGTGTGGCTTAGTATTGCAGACAGTGGGAGTGGTTTAATATTGCAGACAGTGGGAGTGGTTTAATATTGGGGATAAAGGGAGCGGTTTAACGTTGCAGTGAGTGGGTGTGGCTTAGTATTGCAGACAGTGGGAGTGGTTTAATATTGGGGATAGTGGGAGCGGTTTAACGTTGCAGTGAGTGGGTGTGGTTTAGTATTGCAGACAGTGGTTGTGGTTTAATATTGGGGATAGTGGGAGCAGTTTAACGTTGCAGTGAGTGGGTGTGGCTTAGTATTGCAGACAGTGGGTGTGGTTTAATATTGGGGATAGTGGGAGCGGTTTAACGTTGCAGTGAGTGGGTGTGGCTTAGTATTGCAGACAGTGGGTGTGGTTTAATATTGGGGATAAAGGGAGCGGTTTAACGTTGCAGTGAGTGGGTGTGGCTTAGTATTGCAGACAGTGGGAGTGGTTTAATATTGGGGATAGTGGGAGCGGTTTAACGTTGCAGTGAGTGGGTGTGGCTTAGTATTGCAGACAGTGGGTGTGGTTTAATATTGGGGATAAAGGGAGCGGTTTAACGTTGCAGTGAGTGGGTGTGGCTTAGTATTGCAGACAGTGGGTGTGGTTTAATATTGCAGACAGTGGGTGTGGTTTAGTATTGCAGTGAGTTGGAATGAGTTTAGTTTTGCAGACAGTGGGAGTGGTTTAATATTGCAGGGAGTGGGAGTGGTTTATTTCAGGCAGTGGGAGCGGTTTAACGTTGCAGACAGTGGGTGTGGTTTAGTATTGCAGACAGTGGGCGTGGTTTAGTCTTGCAATGAATTGGAATGAGTTTAATATTGCAGACAGTGGGAGTGGTTTAACATTGCTATCAAGAGGGAGTGGTTAAATATTACAATATGAGGAATAAGTTTGTTGTACAATTTCTATGAATCATATGCAAACCACATCCCTCCCCCACCACAAGAAAAGCATACATCTGTTCTGAACCAGACTACTGCCAGTCACTCAACACATAACTGAAATACATATATACATTGGAAAAAAGACTGAGGGTTGCAAAGCTGTAAGTCCCCTCAGTGTACCATGTTCCCATGACCATTTGTCATCTTCAAATCAGGTTACAACATGCTCAATCAACACATGTGGGTTATCTGTCAGGAAATCATGGTTTGGGGGAAAAACTAGACTTGACCAATTACAACATAGTGATGAATGCTCTCCAGTTAGCACTTACATGCAATCCGATCCTAACACTTGATGCCTTGTTTTTAAATGAATGAAATTTGTTCATGGAGGCAGATTTGAAGGATTGCCTTGACTTTGATTACGGCTGACTTTATAGCCCACTTTAAAGACGTTGTGCACAGGTTTTTCAGTGTTTTATTAAAAACGACTCCCTGATGACTTTTAATCTCAAATTTCACTTGGTACACAGATCCTCGCTGGATCTCATGCCATAAAAAGACATCTCTCCAATTTGCTGTATCTAGTTTCCATGATATATGGTCATGTAGCAGGGAAATCAGATAGAGCAAATTGAGCAGATGTCTTTTTATGGTGTGAAAGCTCCAAGTTTTATGTCTTTATTTTGAAATGTTAGTCGGCAAACATGAAGATGCTGGTGGTCACTTTAATCTTCCGAATCTTTACGGTTTATTTTATAGGTTGGTTTTGTGATGTATTCTTGAAATCTAGAGTCTTCCCATCAATGAAAGTGGGTTAATCTTGGATTCCAGGTCCTTGGGAGAGATATTGTTAATACTGCTAGATATTTTACCAGCTTTAACAAAATATTAGTCATAACAAACATGGTTTGACATGGTACGTGTCCACACCATCCTAAAATCCCAACCCTGATGCCCACATAGGCGCTGCCTCTGACCAAGCACTCTATTGAACAATCAATGCATGGTGATACTCAATAGAACGTGTGCTACAAGATTCTATAACAATCCCCTGGTGTACAAAGCTCGATGGCCAACACAGATATTAGCGTCATAAATACGGTGTCTTGATCGAACCTAATACCTCTCCCTCTACTAATGTAACAACGCTAGAGCACGCAATCGGGGACGTGCTCTTCTGCAGTGTCTTAGATAGTCCGCACCAGTCTGACCTCTAGTAACCCCTACAGACAGAACCGGGACACAACGCTCTCCATGTAAAAAAATCATATAAGTAGCCACATCTCCTCGCAATGAACAATGGCTTTTATTTCACAATCAGGCTCACTAGAACTCAACAGGAGGGGGGAACGTGAGTACTGAACCCCATAGGCTAAATATATGGTGCACTTCTTCAAGAATCTTGCGAGTTCGAGGATATGTTAGGGAAGAGTTTTCCCCCCTGAGAGGGGTGAAACCTAACCCTGGATGAAGACAGTTGCATCCTATGGTGAAAGGACGTCTGTAATAATACTAGTTATATTGGGTGTCCGCATTGAAACGTACTACAGGTGGTCAAACTTTACAATGACTTGATTAAAAAAACGGGGTGAGATGGAGAGAAACAGATCTCTTGTCATCTGTTTACATGGGGGGGGGGGGCTGGCTCTTGTGTGTTTCAGTCCATGGGAGCAGAAATCTAAAGACTCATGCATAGTTGATGAAGACTGTGTTGGCTTGTCCTTGCCCTGTGGGGGTAAGACGTGTACGAGATGTTTCACTCTGCCAGAGGTACCTCTTGCAGAAGGAACAAATATCCACTGCGCGTGCAGACGGCACTTAGATTAGTGACCATTTAATGTGGATTAGCAAGCTTCGCTTGGATACATACCATAACATGGACGCGTTACGATTAAATACCTACGGGGGCTCTGAAATTGGATCTTGTGTTCATTACAATGTGACTTCATGCCACAACATGGGAATAAATGCAGACATTGTTCGCAATTCTTTGTTTCTTTATTGAGAAAAACCTTCAAGTGCTTTATTATTTATTTAGTGATCAAGAAGGTCAAAACAAACCTGAACCCCAACAACCCCCCCCCAAAAAAAAAAAAAAATTTAAAAAAAACTAAATTCAGAGAATGTAGGTTTTTTAACATGTTAAATTCACCATAGATTTGATTCAAATAAAGTATACCAAAGCCGATGGATCCATTCTACTTTAAACAGAAACGATTTCACGAAGTATCCACAGAGCGGGAGTGGTTTGATTTGGAAAACACTGAGCCTTAACTTCCACCATGAGACATGATTTATATACCTGACAGTTAACGGTTAAAGTGTAGTTTACGAGTCGCTACGGATCGAACCATCTCAAACAGAGCAGCGACTAATTTGAAAAGATGCACCAACCGTGTGCTACCGCGTCGTCATACGTAATGCTGCGGCTTGCCAATTAAAAAAAAAGCACATTGCTGTAATCTGCCCATAGACTGATAGAAATGTCTCCAGTCAACAACGTTATGGTTGGTTGCAAATTTGAAATTACATACGTGAGAGTTATCGGTGACATTCAACGCAGATATACATGACCTGTCAATGTGATTTATATATGACGCCATCAACAATCATGTTTCTCCCCGCTAATATCTTGCTGTAACTCATTGCACTACAAATTCTGCACTAGTGCCTAATGTTGACAGAAGTCATATTACATGAGCTGGGTTTTTTTCTCTTCCCCTCTCTCTCAAAGTGACATCCTTGTAAATTTAATTCCACATAAGGTGAACTGAACTACTTTGGATTAGACCTACTCTCACAGTCGTGAAACTATCGAGCTCAGGTCTGCAATCTATATTTATTTGCACCATGTACTGTTATGTAATATAACTAGAGAAGTGCCCTCAGCAATTTTATTTTCCGCAGGCTTCTGTTCAATGTCGACAAAAGTCAGAAATGTTTTTATCATCTGCAATTAACATTCAACGTTAGGTGTATTGAACTAGTGTATAGTACTGAGTACAAAGCTATGGTTTTTTTTTTGTGTTTTTTAATTCTTTTTTTTAATTTCTTCTGAATCCTCCCATAACCTTCCACTATAAATCAACACCAAAGTGGTTGGACTTGTACAAGACTGAGATTAAAGCAATATCCGAATTGGCGCTACAGCTATGGCTACAGCTGTTGCTAAGGGTGTTGCTAAGGACGTCCTATACTTCAATGCATGATGACGCGGAAATCTAGCCGTAGCCGAGCTGCAGCCGGCATTTCGGAGACGGCCTACGATAGCTTTATCAGCAGTGAAAGAATTTTTAGATGTAAGTAATGACAGCCATGTGTCATCACAACTGGAACGTAAACCAAATCTTCCAGGTGCAATGATTAAGATATGGAGGATTGTAACGTGAGTAAACCGTGGAATTCCCCCAAAGTTATAAGCAATTGGAATCACTCACTTGACAAGTCCGCTGGTATTCTTCAAGACACTGGCAGCGTACTTCTGGCTGACTCCGACTAGACTCTTGCCATCTACTTCAATAATCTGATCATTCACCTTGATGCTGTATCAAATAAAACCAAAAATAGAGAAGGGAAACAGAAATAAACAATTAACAGCTAGAAATTGTTAAGTAAAATCAAACACTTAGAAAAACTTTCCTCTTAACAGCCATCTATGACCCAATTCACCCAACGTCATCATCGCAATAATCTTAGTTGCGCTGTTTTGGGAGTCAATGTCCCTGTGTGTTATATTGACCCAATTCACCTTGCCCAATATCATGGCTCATGCTTACCGCCGAATTCGGGGCTTGCGATCACCACTCTTTGCTTACAGGGCAAGTGCGGAATTAAGTGAAGAATGCCTAGTAACATGAAGAACGCACGCGCGCACGAAAAAATTCCCTGCTAGCCTGTGAAATACGCTTGACGTAAGCCCGGAATTCCCTGTTTCCGTAAGCGACGATTCTTTGCTTACAGTAAGCAGAGCCATGAAATTGGGCCCAGATGTTAGCATCACAATAATTCTTGGTTGCGCCATTTTGGGAGTCAATGTTTCCATGAATTATACAGTCTGGTGAACATTTTAATCTGACTTATGTGCAGTCTGACTCACAAAATGGCCGTGTGGCAGACAGAAGCTGTCAGTATGCATTACCCATTTAAAAACAAAATAAAGGGTTTGAAAAAAGGAAACACACAGAAGAGACAGTACAGTTTACCATCACTTTAACACCCTTGTATTAAACGATTGGGAACCATACAATATTTACACGTATGCCTGGCATCGGGATAACAATAGTTGGTTGGCTGTGAGGGACTGAAATTCCAGCTTAAACCAAGAAGTTGTAATATTTTTGAGGTTTGTAGTTAGCATTACAAAAAGTGTGAAAAATCCTCCCCAGCAAAGTTCACCCAACTGTAGTAAATTTCTTTGTTAAGTCCAAGTTATCGATAACCTTTTCTTCTAAGCTCCCACTCCTGCCAGTGGAGTGGAATCCATGGAAAAAAACAAATGGTCCCCTCTCAATGATTCCCTTCCTCAACCATCTATTCTCCGTCTCTATCAAATCTAACAGCTATTACACACTTACAGACCATGGACCCTTACAAACAGAAGGTCTCCAGCCCCAGGGTTAGTTCCTCTTTCAATTACAAATCTCTCAACCTCTACCACCTCAGAATTTCAAACAAACCCCCTTTCACCTCATGAGGAATAACCCCAGAAAATCTCCCGGATGCAATCCAATTTCACTTTTCAAGACTCAACCCCCACAAGATCTTTGTCCCCAATCTTAGCACATAACATGACCATCTTGAAGGCACGTCTTAATGTTTTCTCTTACCCCTTCCGGTATTAACCCTGTTCGCAACTCATCAGACGGGAAGTAATTCTTAGTGACAGAGTGACTATCTTATTTCTACCCATGGACCTGATTAGATGCTGTGTGTACCTTCAGGTTTTTTCTTTTTCTTTGCTTACCACGAAAAAAAAGGTGCCCACTGGAGACGCCTACCACCGTCTGATTTTTATTTTGAAAAATGAGAAGTGTGCTGGTTTGCTCTTTCCCCTCCTTGAGGGGAGGGGGGGCTTAATTGAAGAAAAAGTGCCTTCGTAGGGTCTAGTTACAATGGATTTGAGTGTATTTGAAAGTCTATTATAATTTCATTAATAAATACAATAGTTTTGCTTACATTTCATGTTTGCATACTTTCCTAAAGTGTTTCCTTACCAAGGCAAAGTAGACCTACCCTTATTAACATTTTTGTAGCAAGACAACTACAGTGTACCATAGCACAATTCCCAAAAGGCGACGTTTGTGTCTGACCAGTAACATCTATCAACATGTTTTTAAACCTGCAAACTATAGCATAGCACAATTCCCAAAAGGTAGCTTCTCCAACTTCCACAAGAATCTGACCACTTCCAGGGTCCAAATAAATATGACAGTCCTGTTGGCTTGCTGATATGTGCCCACTGCTACATTCATCCTTGTTCATAAGACTGAGGGCGGGAGTGTAAAAACACACCCCCCCCCCCCCCGAAAAAAAACAAAAAAACCCAAAACCCAACTCAACAGCAATTTCCACAGAGAGTACAAGTTTCCGGCATCACACACAATTTATTGACAGGTCCCGTTTCTGGGGGGCCATGTCCCAGTTGCACTCAGGAAGTCATGTTGTCATTACTCCAGCAGCGTTGCCATACCAACCTCTTAAAATTGCTGTTCCTATCGCCAACTTCCACAGCCAAGAAAAATCAATGTATGGTTCCAGAGGGACTTAAGCACAATTACAAGAAGTGCTGTAGAGACCCCCAAATCTGGTATCAACAGAAATTACTTGACTTACATTTTTTCTTTTTTTCTTCTTTTATTATTATTCTGGAGTGTCTTTTCATTTGTGTTTGAGGATTTTGACAAGATCTTTGTATCCCAGTGGGTTATAAAATCTCCCCACGTCTCAGAAACAAGGAGCTTTTAAAAGGTTCTGGCTCAAGTTCCATGGTATCAAAGATGTGGTAGAGTTGATTGCATTCTCAAAGGGAATTAGTGCGTTTTGATCTGGAGGTTGTCTACTTGGTCTTAAGGTCACATTTCGAAATCAATCCTAAGACTTTATTTCCATCAGAGAGCAAGAAGAATGTGTACAGAACTGTGTAAAAAGGATGATAAAACCACACACTAAATCAAACAAACATTACTTTAAGCTGATTTATCAAAAAAAGGGAAAAAAGGAAAAACTTAGCACTTTAATTACAATAAACTCATCAAAGATTTTATGACACATTTCTTGAAAAAGTATTTGACTGAGTGCTCTCCCTAAAAGCTCCAAAAAATTGTAGATGATTTATTTTACTGTTATTATTGTTTTATTTATTTATTTATTTATTTATATTTAAAAAAATTGGGGGAGGGGGGTCTGTCATCTTTAAGAGTTTATAAGTCTGATATAACTTAAAACTAGTGCAACAATGAGCTTTTTTGAAAATATCTCAGGGAAAAAGAGGACGTTTTGTAAAAGTTTTTGTTGACAAAAATATCCCTTGAAGACTTCACCAGCTGAGGGCGCTCTGACATCGTCATTTCTTTGCTTTTCTTATTCAAGACACTCTTTTTCAGTCATACTGTGCAAATGTTTGAAAAACCAAAACCTGAGTTTCAGGGCTTCTACTCTGAAGAGAAGTCAGCAAACTTCATATTAAAGAAGTAAGGTGGTAGTTTTCTTTGAGATGACAGAGGGGGGGGGAATCTTGGTTTGGAAAATATCCCAATTCTTGAGAATGGTGTTGATATTTCATTGACTTCGCACTCATTCACAACTATCAGGAATAAGTTGGGAAAAGAAACAATCATCATTTTGTTTTGAACTAACAGACAAACTCAGGTAAGATTTGCAGCCCTCAAAACAGAGCCACTAAAATGAGGCTGTAAGTGTACATCGTCTGGCCCCTCTTTATGCATCGTCGTAGTTACACAACTGGGATATTATGAACAAGATTGAGGAAACGGAAACCTTTGAGCGAAATTGCGAGAAAAAACTGTTGTCAAGGGTATGTTTATTCAATACGTTGCTTCCTTCAATACAAAATAACCAGCCACTCAGATTTCCTGGGAGAAATCAATGACAAACAAATCATGGAGCTGCTGTTTTCTGTGAAGGAAAGAGTCACACTGAAACATTTGACGAGGCGACACATAAAAGTGATTTATCCTACGATGCCGAGCTCTGGCATTGTTGTAGAATTCGACTACGGGGACCTTCAGCTGGCGATTCTGGTTTGGATAGAAAACATAACCCATAAATGTAAACAATAATCCATTCCATTATCAATGAAGAAACTAAAGCATGAATGAACTTATTCATAATTCAGGTCACAATTTATAGCAGAATCAATTCTCATATATATATAACATTTTAGAGGAATTCAGTGCTTTTTGGTTTTTTTTCATGTCTGGATCCCTTTCCGTACTCTAGCACACTTTCTTTTGGAACAGTGATTTGTCTTGGCGAAAAATGTGCACCTGTTCTCCTGTATATACAGCTTAGACCTTTGTTTAACTTTTTTATTATTATATATATACATATACTTTTTTTGCAGCCTTGGTCTCAACTTTCATCATCAGTGACTTACACTCCGACACAGACAGAAGTCCAACTTTTATGTAAAACACTGACTTTTAATTTACGTCATCGACAAAATGCACTGAATACAGATCCATGATTGATTCATCAACATGCCCTTCATTTCTAAAAGTACTTTCTATTTCGTTTGATTATTTAGT